>CAVMGG010000662.1:0-57482 GCA_963680895.1 Fragum sueziense
TAAATTTGCTGTCTGCAACATCTTTGAATTTGGACTAAGCTAAATTTTTGCCATCTTGTAATGGATTAAGAATTTAGCATCATCTGATATCAATTTGTCCAACAAACTGAAAAGTTCTACAATATTTCTACTGTTCAGGTTGAGGAGTTACCGTTCTTGTTGATGAGATCGGAGGAGACGGAGAGACTAAAGGCGTACTTGAAGAACCTGGATGTGTTTTATAGGCTATCAGAGAGTGATGACGGACAGTTTGAGCTGATTAAAGCTTGGAAGACGGTATGTATTGTAAAGTTAACAATTTCATTTAAATACACTCAACATGCAAATTCATGCTGTCTGCATTATTAGCTACAGCTCTTTATCTCTATGTAAAATATTTGTCATATCTTTATCAGTCAATTTGTTATCTGAAATCTGCTTTAAATGTATCTAAAAATCATATTGAAGATTGAAGATATTGAGACAATATTATATTCAAATGTTTTGTAATTTCTACCAATCTGAACACAAAAGAAAAACTGAGAATTTAAGTAAACTAAGCTTGTAATACATTGAAAAACTATGGACACGTTTCCTCTAAGACCCCCCGAACAAACTACAGCCTCCGGAAGTCGTCCATAGAGGAAATAGGCGAAATTTTTAAACGGGGAACTGTTGACTGTAAATCAATAAAATAACCATCTTACCGGCTATTAGCGAATTTATTCAATTTCATAGTTTTTGTTCCACTTAAAACTTCGCTTTATCGCTGTATATAGAATGCACATTTGTGTTATTGCTGTATATTGAATGCACGTGCATCGTCATTGTTTTCTCTGCATTTTTTGGAAGCCTCATTTTGAAAATGTCCATTTGTTACTATTTTTAGTAACAAATTTCATGTATACAATGTTAATTTTCCATAAACCCATTGTTTGCCTCCGGAAGTCAATCCGAGTCTTCTCTGATGAAAATTCGCTCTTTGATATATGGATGTCGCTACTTACACCGGAGCGCTGTCCCATTCAAAAACAAAAGAAAATTCCGACACAAGTTATGTCGCTGTGTCAGACTTTTCTTTTTGAATTGGACAGCGCTCTGTTGTAAATAGCGACATCCAAATATCAATGAGCGATTTTTCATCAGAGAAGACTCGGATTACCGGAAGTGTTCTACGGGTACGGACTAAAACATAAATGAAAGGAGTCTATTCTTTTGTAAAGTTTTCATGGTACTGTAACTATTTTATATTAGGCTGGTGATTTTGCCCAAACAGAGAAGGCTTATCTTGGAGAACTAGAACAAGTTCCTGACAAAGATATACAGCAGAACCCTGATCATTACTGTAAACTATACAGGTGAATATGCAGTGTTTAGGGTTGTTCAAATAAACTTAACCCTTTCCCAATCAGCAAAAACTTAGACTGTTCTAATTCAAAAGCTGCTGCAAAGGACAAAATTGATGTAAAATTATATAGAATATGTGTATATCATAGCCCAGAAAACATTGAGGCATAAGAAGAAAATGCTTAGTGTCAGCATTCACTTCTTTTGCCTCAATGTTTTCAAGGTCTTTGACGTTATGGATGTCAAAATCAGGTATTTAATGTCCGGGAACGGATTAAGTGATTTGAAGAAGAATAACTTAGTATAGTTTTACTAGTATTCTCTCAAAAAGTCTTTAAACATATTTAATTTCCAAAGTACTAAAAATCACAGAAACCAGATAAAAACATAGACATACTAGGCAAAAGGGCATAAGGGTTAGGTGACAAGTTGTAAGTATGAGTTAGATATTCCATATTTGGTAACATCTTCTTTTATCAACAAAAGTTTCAAAATTCTATTTGATGGGCCATTCTTATACTTTTGATGTTTGGGAAAGGATTGATTATCTTCTACATGTATGTATTTTGTTAATAAGTTATCATACTGAATGAAAAATTTACTAAAACTGCGCTTACATTCCATGATGGTAAATATTACTGTTATTGCACAATCTGTTGATAATATGGGTTTGTTGAATTTCCTTTGGTAAATTTTGTTTTGCTCACTTTCAGTAATCTAGGGAAGTTCTTCTACTCTATTGGTCTACTTGGAGCAGCCAAAACTGTGTACATTACCCTCATCAAACAACTGGAGGTGAATTATGCAGAGTCACACGGCACCATCGTATATCATCATGTACAACAGAGTTATAAATATAGATGTAAACATCCAGAAGTCATCAAGGTTTGTTTACAAATATCTTTGTCAAAATAAAGTAATTTGTAAAAGGCTGACAGCACAAAATATGGCCATCACCATTGTATATATCAAGGTTTCAGGCCACAGCACAGTTGGTAGTGCATGAGACTCCCACTCATGAGGTCCTGGGTTTGATCCCTGGCTGCAGCAAATATTCTGTAAAACAAAATTGTCTCTTATCAAAATCGTTAACCTATCTGGTTGAGTAGCTGGAGGATTGGTAAGGAAGTGGTAGTAATACTGCTAGGATTAATGACTGGAATCCATGGTTAGGTGCTCAAGTCACTGTGATATGACCCTAGCAGTTGATAGAGGCGTGAAACCTCTAATCAATCAATCGATTAAAAGTTGGCCAATATTTATGGTAGATACAAAATAGGGAAAAAATTGTAAATGTTCACCTCTGAATTTAAAGCATAGATTTCATTTCTCCTTATATACCACACAAAATGATAACATACTGTATTTCTGTCCATAACATGTTTGATGAATATTACATAATGTATCAGTTTTCACTAATTTTCTCAATTTCTCGCTTTGTTTCAGAGTTTACAAGAGCTAGCCAATGTATATCGTGGTCTAGGTGACCTTGACATGGCAGTTAAAGTGTTTACTGATGCTATAAATAGACAAAATAGAATAGAAACACCCACACAGTCACTACAGGTAACATCAACATTTGTGTTGTCCATGGTCAACCATTGCCCTTGTGTCCATGAGGTTCTGAGTTTAACCGTTTCCCTAACAAGACCTGGTTTTGACGTCCCTATTAGATAAAGCTTGGGGAAACATTGAGACAAAAGAAGAAACTGCTGATAACCAGCAGTTTCTCCTTTTGTCTCAATATTTTCTGTGCTATATAATACATGAATCTTATCTTTTTTAACCTCCATTTTATCATGAGCAACAGCTTTCAAATAAGACCACCCTAAAATTTTGCTGTTTCGGAGAGGGTTAATCCACATTTATTGGGGTTGTTCTTGAGCATTTTATTGACTCAGACATTTGGCCCGAGTATTGGAACAGTTTTTCAGAAGCAGAATCATGTTTTCATTGCTTTAGTGGTCTTTAGATCCTGACCTAAGTTCAAAGATATTACACAAATAGTTTAAATCTTAACCCTTTCCCAAACAAAGCCGGGTTTTGACATCCTTATTGAAAAAAGGCTTTGGAAAATATTTAGACAAAAGAAGAAACTGCTGATAACCAGCAGTTTTTCCTTTTGTCTCAATATTTTCCATGCTTTTTTGTACACAAATCTAATGTTAATCAACACTATTTTTGTCATCTGGAGCAGCTTTTGAATTAGATCACCCTTTAATTCTGCCGTTTAGGAAAGGGTTAAAAAGCATCACAAACAGACAATGAAGTATTACCTAGACTGTCTTTCTTTAACCCTTTCCCAAACAAGACCTGGTTTTCACATCCCCAAGTAAAAAGGCTAAAGAAAAACATTGAGACTAAAGAAGAAAATGCTGAAAACCAGCATTTTCTCCTTTTGTCTCAATATTTTCTTTGTTATATTTTCTACAGGTCTTACCTTTAATAACATCCATTTTGTCGTCTGCAGCAGCCTTCTAATTGTACCACCCTAAAATTTTGTTGTTTTGGAAAGGGTTAACTTTCAAGTAATGAGGGATTTTTTCCTATTATGGTATTTCTCATGCCCATAGGGCTCATATTTGGTATAAGTAGTTTTATGTCATCTATACTCATCTTGTGATGGTAAGGTCAAGGTCATCCATGAAGGTCAGATTTCAATTTTTGAAAATGTATGTTTCACAAACACATTTATATATTTCAGCTGTGTCAAGGTTTGATGGGCCTGGCTGGTGTGTATGTACAGAAAGAAAACATGCCTGAAGCTAAAAAGCTGATGACACGAGCTCTAGAGCTTGGTACGGAAGTACTGGGAAAGAGACATCATTATGTAGCCGGTATCTATACACAGGTATGGCCATACAGTTTATTATCCCTTTCCCAAAAAACAAACTTTTAGGGTGGTTGAAATTCAATGCTGCCGCAGACAACAAAATGGTTGTGGACAAACACATGATTTGTGTATATTTTAGCACAGAAAATATTGAGACAAAAGGAGAAACTGCTGGTTATCAGCAGTTTCTTCTTTTGTCACAATGTTTTCCCAAGCCATATCTAGTAGGGACATCAAAACCAGGTCTTGTTTGGGAAAGGGTTATGTAGGCATTGGTTAATTGAATAACCACTTGTATTGAAGTGAAAATCTGCTCCATCTTATTAAATTGTTGGGAAAAAAAATGTAATTGTTTCTGAATTTTTTTCCTGATAAATGTAGTAGTAAAAGAAAGAAATGGATCACTGAAAGCAAGCACAATTAACTAATTAACTAGATTCATTTTTATAAAATTGTGACGGTGAAATTCATTGAGACAAAAAGCATTAAAAAAAATGATAGATCTATCAGGAAAAGAGAAATCGAAGGTAACAGTTTGTTACTTGAAACATAATCTTGCTGTCTGGTTTGTCAAATGTTATGTTACTGTAAAAGTCTATTTATTTGCTAGGATCTAATTTTCGCTAATTTTCGCATGTGGGTTATCTGGCGAATTCATCAATCTCGTGAATAAGTCTCAGAATGCCGGAAATTACCGATACTTGTTTGGATTCCGGAACATTCCGAAATTATATATAATCATGTTCAGTAAAAACCCTTCAAATCAGTCATTTCATTGATACCCACATTTTAATGTATGAAAAACTTTCGTTAAACATCATATAATAATTATGATGATATACATGATTACAAATACAAAGTATATTTGTTACATTTGTTTCGCTAGAATATGGTCATAAATGGGTAACCTCTTGATCATAAATAATTTAGAAGTAAAGTACATCTAATGGACAAATGAAGCTGTTAATCAATTTTTGTAATACATGTAGGGAAAATACATGCATTGTCCTTTTAACAGTTATAGGTGAAAAGGTGTGAAAACAATTCTAAAGAGAAGACAGGTGTGATAAACATTTGATGTTACCATCGCTCATGTATTTATCAGGAGTTAAATGGACATGTACGGAAAATAACAAAGTGAATATCTCCGGAAACCAACGGAAATACCCAAGCTTTAAATCAAATGCACGCGGATTTATAAACTCGCGAATAAAACCCAGACAACGAAATCGCGAAATATTGAGCTTGCGAAAATAAAGACTTTTACAGTAGGTTGGAAGGTTATAGCATGCATTTACTATTTGCTTTTATCTACAGTTAGGACAGCTGAGTTACAAACAGGGACGTCTGGACGAAGCTCTCGGATATTACCTACAAGATGTGAGGGTGACGCGGAGCGAAGTCGGAACAAGTCACCCCAGAATGGCCACAATACTTAACGAGATCGGCCTTGTGTATGATGACAAGAATGATGAGCTGGCGGGAAAATTGTACGAGACTGCATTAATGATCATTCTAGAAACTTTTGGACCAAACTATCTTGGAACAGGAACAATTAGGTATTGTTTTGTTCAGTTTTACTTGTTAGATTATTGTCAATAAACAATGTTTAGAGATGAGCATTTGAACGAATGTACTTGCAAATATTGATTTTGAATTATGTGTAAAAAGCTAAAAATTGTATTATTTGAGACTGGGAATAAAAGTTTGTTTGGGTTTTTTTTGTCGATTTTTCCCATGAATATATTTCTTTGTTCATTTATGATATATTGCTTTGTAAATAAGTTATGATTTCAACAAATCATGTCGTTCCATTACTGTCAGATTATTTTTGTCTCACATGTTAAGAAAGTGTGGAGCATCAATGCACCAAAAGTTTATTGAGGACATTTACTGTTTACATTTCAATACAATGCTATCGATACATTTTTAGCTCGACTTTTCGAAGAAAATGAGAGCTTATACTGTCACCCGGGCGTTGGCGTTGGCGTTGCAACCAAGGTTAAAGTTTTTTCAAACATCAATAACTTCCATACTATCAAAGGGATTCAACCCAAACTTGATATACTTATTCACCATCACACCCTCTACCTTACTATCATGGCCCATGACCCTGGGACCACTCTATTTGGAGTTATGCCCCCTTTATACTAAGCACTTAGAAAGTCGAGCGCGCTGTCTTCGGACAGCTCTTGTTGTCTATAGGGAAAGGGTTAAATCACTGTTACCCTCCCTAAATCTCATGTTTTGTAATGCATCTCACTTCAGATACAATCTTGGAGCGTTCTATTTTGGGACAAACCACTTCGCCAAGTGTAAATACCAGATGAACGAATCATACAAGATACACGTCAACTTTCTCGGAGAAGACCATCCGGATACGAAAGATGTGAAATCAGCATTGGACACTGTCTCCAAAATGGTGTAATCATTTGGATTTAGAAATTCTCAAAAATAGTGTAATTATATAAAATTGAGCTTACTCAATTTGATAGGTCCCGATGAATGACCTAGCTGATAGCTTATTGCACTGGTATAACTCAAAGTTTATAACTGTAGACTTGTACACAAACACTAATTTTACCAATACATAGTTTTATCATTTACAAAACCATTTATCGTGAGCTACAAGAGGGAATCAATGTTTATTCTCGAAAGAGAAAGTGTTTGTTTTGGGTCGTTTTCAACAATAAGTAGTATAGTGTTTGTGTACAAGTCTACAGTTATAAACATTGAGCTATATTTGAAAGAATCTCAAAATCTTGTTTTGTTACAGAATGTCAATACTAAACAATACTCATTGTAATGGCCTTTTGTTCAAAATGTTGTGATATATTCTTTTGTTCAAAATGTTGTGATATATTGTTAATTTTGCAATACTAGATGTTTTCTTATTTATTGTTGAGAATGGTAGAATGCATAATATATGGAAGTACTCATAGTTATTGATATTTTATACATGAAATTTACACTTTTTGTTTTCTTACCATGTTATGTTTATCAGCAATTCACTTAGAATCTATATCAATATTTAGATTTTTTAATGATTTTTGTTTTCAAAAATCTTTGCGCCAAGTGTTGAATCTCATCAGATTAATCATCCATCAATTTTATTGTAGCATAATTATGGTGGATAAAGATGCGACACAACAATTTCAATTTTTTTTTCTAATAATTTTGTTAATATGGGACCGATTTTAATTTGGTTTGAAGCAGAGAAGGTGGACAGATGTCACACATTAGATGGACTTGGTTGATTTTTGAAATTTTGGTTGATCTTCATTTACTTTTTTATAAGCCGCTTTTTCAAAAATCCACCACATCCAGCTTATTCGTGGCATTTCCCACTTTCTCTGCTTCAAACCGAATTCAAATTGGTCAAGTATCAACAAAAATAATGATGATTTTCTGAAATTCTGCGTCACATGATTAACCACTATGATGATAAAAGATCATAACACAATACATGTACCTATTCATTGAATCCTTTGCTGAACAGTGACACCTTTTGACAACTCTAATAGAAGAGGCTTCGGAAAGCATTGAGGCTAAAGGAGAAAATACTGGTATGCTATTTTTTCCTCTGTACCCCTTTTATATTTTCTGTACCTTATTGTACACAAATCCTATTTTTATTAGCCTTCAGCCCATTGTCTGTAACAACTTTCAAGTTAGATCACCCAAAATATTGTTATTTGGGACAGTGTTAAGTTTTTAACCCTCTCCTAGATGACAAAGTTTTACATTGGTCTAAATAGAAAGATGGTGCAGGTTGCACAAATTATTTAGGATTGTCCATTATATTAGGATAAAAAAAAACATTGAAGAAAATGAAAAAGATTCTTGTAATCAGCATTTTCTTCTATACCATCATTGTTTTCCATTTGAAGCCTTTTACTATTAGCGACATCTAAAGCAGGCATTATAATGGGAAAGGTAAAAGATGATCTATGATATATTTTACATTGAATAATACTCTGTTACTGATATTTAGTATGTTTTATATATATTTTTGTAAGATGATCAAATGATTCCGTCCTATATACAATGTACGAGGGTTGTCCGGAAAGTTTTGAGACTGTGTCTATATCTCAAAAAGTGTTTTAAATGAAGCTTTCAAAAGAGCATGATTACAAAGAAAATTATTTTCGGAAACTTTCTTGCAGAAAATTAAGATCGATTACTCCCTACACGGCAAGAAAATGGTTGCCAAGACAACTAACTCGTCTCGTCACGTAGCACTTTGAAATTACCGGAAATAAAAAAATATTTTGCGATGTTAATACCTTATATAAGATACATTTTACGCCAAAGCGTAAGGTCAAAACCTATGACGTTAGATAAACGTATGCTTCTTATTTGCGGAAAATTTTGACGTCATACAACGGAAAACAAGTCTATTACACGTGAGGGAAGTACACTCACCCTTATAAGATGTCGGAAAAAACTCCGACGTTGACGTCACGCACGGAGCAACGCACGGTTATTAAGCACTGTGTAAATGTGGGAATGACTCCTACGGATACATACAAGTTTCTAAAAATGGATTTTTACACGTCCTAACTCTTCGATGGCATTAGAATTCCGTTGGCATCAACGTTTTAGTGACGGAAATGAAGATGTGAATGATTTAAAATGGAGCTGAAGGCCATCAGTGGCAAGTGAACATGACATTCATTCATTCATTGAGTTAAGGAAATGTTACAAGAAGATCGACGGAGGACAGTGAGAGAAATCGGAACAACAGTTCAACTGAAACGCACTGTTGTGCATACTATCATGAAAACACATTTAAATGTATCAAAAGTAAGTGCGAAATGGGTCCCTAGTCTACTTTTATCGGTAGAAAAGACAGCACGTGTATCAGCATCCAATGCGTTTATCCGTAGATTTGAAAAAGAGGGACATAGGATGTTAGACCGAATAATAACCACTGATGAAACGTACATTAGTCTATACGATCCAGATTCAAAATTTGAATCAATGGTTTGGAAACATCGGATACGAAAGAATTAACCACGCACCTTACAGCCCGGATCTTGCTCCGTTCGATTTTGCAGTTTTACCGAGACTTAAGAGCGACCTACGGGGTAATCGGTATGAAAACTTACAAGACTTACGCATGGCAGTGCGATCAGTTGTTGCACAGAATGAAAAAGAGTGGTACAGACATGTTTTACCCAATGGGTTGAACGCCACCGGAAGTGCGTGCGTTTCTGTGGGGAATATTTTGAGAAATTGTGAAAATGACGTTACGTCATAATGCAACGAAGTGCTCCGTAAGTTGTTACTTGTATGTTTTAAAAAGTATGTTGTAACGGTTCAGATCGTAGTATCTTATTGAAATTTTCAGGACTAATCTGATATATATATGCAAATATCTGTAGGTAAAGTTTTGAATATATCACAGCAGTCGCTTGTTTTTTATTAAGACAGTCTCAAAACTTTCCGGACAACCCTCGTACAATTGCAAACATTTTTAGCTCACCTGAGCACGAAGTGCTCAAGGTGAGCTATTGTGGTCGCTTTTTGTCTGTCGTCCGTCTGTCCGTCCACAATTTGTTGTTACCACTCTAGCATCCACAAATATTGACCAATCTTGACCAAACTTGGTTAAAACATGTATGACCATAAGTTCTCGGATGAGTTTGATTTTGAGTCAGATCGGACCAGGAAGTCCAGAGTTATGTGCCCTTGAACATCAAAAATGGCTAGTTTTGACTTTGTTACCACTCTAGTATCTACAAATATTGACCAATCTTAACCAATCTTGGTCAAAATATGTATGACCATAAGTTCTCGGATGAGTTTGATTTTGAGTCAGATCGGACAAGGAATTCTGGAGTTATGTGCCCTTGAACGTCAAAAATGGCTAGTTTTGACTTGTTACCACTCTAGTATCTACAAATATTGACCAATCTTAACCAAACTTAGCCAATATATGTATGACCATAACTTCTCTTATGAGCTCGATTTTGAGTCAGATCGGATTAGGAAGTCCAGAGTTATGTGCCCTTGAACATCAAAAATGGCTAGTTTTGACTTTGTTACCACTCTAGCATCTACAAATATTGACCAATCAAGACAAAATTTTGCCAGAATGTTGGTAACTATAAGATCTTGGATGAGTTTGATTTTCAATATGATAGGAGCAGGAAGTCTGGAGTTATTTGCCCTTGAATTTGACAAAATTGCTGTTTTAGACTTTGTTTACACTGTAGCGTCTACATTTATTGACTAATCAAGACAAAACTTGGCCAAAATGTTAGTGACCATAAGATCCTTAATGAGTTACATTTTCAGCTTGATTTGGCCAGAAAAACAAGAGTTATTGGCCCTTTAATTTCATAAAATTACAGTTTTCGACTTTATTTTCTCTCTTACAAACAAATATGGACCAATCAAGACACAACTTGGTCGCAATGTTGGTGACCATAATATTTTAAATGTTTTAATTTGTCAGATTGATTGGACTAAAAAAACAGAGTTGTGTGCCCTTGAGGGTTACAAAATTGCTGTTTTCAACTTTGTTTTCTCTCAAACAGCAATAAATAGTAACCAATAAAAAAACTTGGACATAATGTTGATGAGAATATCTTTATCAGAACAGAGTTATGTGCCCTTTACTGTGACACAATTGTTGTTTTCTTCCACTTTGTTTTTACTGCAACAGCTACAAGTATTGATCATTCAAGATTATGAAAGCAGTTTTCAGCTGGATCATAATCTCGCATCTTAAATTATGTGCTCTTGAACTTGAAAACATTGGGACTTTCATTCTATCTAGGTGCAGGTGAGCGATTAAGGACCATCATGGTCCTCTTGTCATATACATTATAAACAGGTTGAAATCTGTTTCAATACTTTTAAAGAAAAAAGTCTAACATTGCTTCAAATTGAAATAAGTTGCAGATGACAAATAAAACTGAAAAATCACTGTACTAGTAATCATTTTATGAAAGGAAGACAGTGCTGGTTTTATCTAAATGCCTCATTTTCACAATGTTTTCTAACCTTTTAGTTCTTAACAACTGCTGGAAATTGTCATCTGAAAAAAGATTTCAATTTGGATCAATCAAATATTTTATTTATCAATTATTTTGTAAATGTGAATATTTGTACTGAACTGTGATATTTGTTGTTTTAAGAAGGACCAAATTACTCATTTTTATTAATATTTTACATTGTATAACATTTGAAGTATTTTACTATTTTGCTCAGTCTAATCTAACCCTTTCCTGGTAAAAATGCACATACAACTCATGCCTTTTGATGAGACAACTCATAAATGTTTTCAGAAATCAATTTTTATGCAGACAATGGTTAAGAAAATCTTGAGGGAAAGGTTAATAGCATTTTCTTCTTTTGTCTCAATGTTTCTCAGTTTTATCCAGTAGGTCAAAACCTAGTGTTGTTTAGGAAAGGGATAAAATAATTTTTTTTGTTTTATTTAGGAGCATTTATCAACAGATTTTCTCACTCACAAACAATACTCTATTGTCCATAATACTATACTGAGATTTTGTTTATTTGATGTACTACATTTTATTGTACTTTACTTTATTATTGTTTTACATAATTAATTTTCAATAAAACATTCTCTTCTGATCCTCATGTTTTTAGAGTTATCTTTATTTCACCAAAAAGTGGATCCTACCGTATAGCACTTTATTTCTGCTGGTACTTTATTTCTGCTATTTCTGCGGTCTTGGACAGCACCGCAGAAATTAAATCCGCAGAATTTTAACCCTGGATGTGTTACTAATACATGGGTGGTTGTTGTTCTGCAATTTTAGTCATTACATGGACAACTTAAACACTTACCACCTGATGCAAATCAAAATTTCATAACAACTGAGTTCTTTCCCATTAAAAAATAGTGTAACTACAGCTTACATTTTGCTGTGAATATGGCATTTTTGTTAGTCCATAATCAATAATGAAACAAGTTTGACTAATTGTTAACAGTTTGACACATCTTCCTTTTCAGTTTTCACACCTACCTGTATAGGCCATTTTTTCCGATAACGACTTTTGAGATAAATAAATGGGATTATCCCTTTACCATCACAGAGTAATTTGAATATTTTGTAAGCATCGTCTTTCAGAATATGTTTGAAAACTGATTTCATAGCGCAGAAATAAAATCTTTAATTTGACAAAGTGGGAGACGGCAGAAATACGTTACACAGAAATTTAACCCGGCTGATTTCAGCAAAAACCGCAGAATTTGGACCCGGCAGAAATAAAGTGCTATATGGTATATATACGGTATATATGTGACACAGTCCCAGTAGGACTTTTGACTTTAACCTGACTCACACAGTGACACTTTTTGATTCCCATCAACAAAATTGTGTGGGAAAATATTACGGAAAGGGAAGAAAATTGCTTGTAACATTTTCCACAATATTTTCTAACCCAAATAGAAAGGTTTTTAAGAATCATTAACATGAAATTGTTGCATGCAACATCTATTTCACTATTAATTATATCCTGTTTGACGTCAGTGGTGAACCGTTAGGGCCTTTCAATTTAATTGATTGAATGAAGTTTTATGTCCCATTCAACAGCGAAGGTCATAACTTTGGGAACGAGATCTTGATTTAAAGTTTCTTCCCAAAGACTGGAGTGGTGGGGATTGACCCCTGTGTAACAAGTCTGGCATGTTTCCACTGCACCAAAACCGCCCACTTTTGACTTTAAACCTATTCCCCAACACCTTTCCCACACGGTGATGCATTTTAATGCATCTCAGTGTCAACCCATAATCATGCGGTAAAACTTTGTCCAAATTCAAAGATGTTGCAGACAACAATAATTTGCAATGAATGGAATTCTGCATATTTTGGTCTTTTTGGGGTAGAACACATTGTTGGAATGAAGAAATTTCTTGTCATAAGCAATTTCTTCATTTACCAATATGTTTTCCAATGCATTAATCTTGTTTGGAGTCAAAAAGCATCAAAATGTGGCAATTATTAAAAACGCTATTAAAGTTACGGAAATTACAAATTCCATTTACTTGTACATGTGAACTGTGGTGAACCACATTTAAATTAATTTTAAGAAAAAAATATTCCTCGTAAATGGAAAAATACTTGGCTTGAAATTTTAAGAATTTTCTTTTGTAACTATGTTCTTTCAGATTAGAATAAAATTCAAGAAAATAGTAACAGAGATCTCTAAACCGAAACTTTTTGAGGATTCATGTCTCACAAATAGATCTACAGCGGGTACAAGAGGACGATACCTTAAGGAAATGGACCAGAGAGGCAGCAGCCTAAATACGGTTTCGACACACAAGTAACAAGTAACATAGTAGCTTGAGTTTATTTTGGATTCTGCAATTTCATTGCTTTTTAGGACTAGATCAATCACATTGGATCATTCTGATAAGTTTCCCTGTAGAAATAGTCATTCCCCCCCCCCCTTTCCACCAATTATAGTAAATTTCACGCAAGTGTGCTTATTATGCCTATTTGGGAAGAAAGTCCAAACGTCAAAAATATCATTTAGAATCCTATTTAGCGTGCTTAGTGGCATGCAAAATAAAAGGTAGTTTCATTTTACAAGCGTAACAACAATTAAAATCAATAGATTATGGAAAGGCGATGCTGTAGCTCAGTGTTTGAGATAATCGATATTCGTACCCATATCTGTTCGTACCGTTCTTTTTGTTATGTTGTTTTCTTTGCCAACAAGACGAAAACTGCCATAAGTTTGCATTTTTCCATCAATCCTAAATAGTTTGTATATCTTTGTAAAGACGTGTTTGATTAACAAGACAGAAGAAGACTTCAAAATGATGGCCATTATAAAGGCAATATTATTTTCATCATTTTTTTCATTTCCCTGTATTCCACATTGTGAATGATTTTTTGTAGCCTCTGCAAGAGTAAACATAAATAAACATAAATACTTTACTGGTACTATTATCCCATGGAATTTAAGATCCACTCAGTGACATCAATACTCTAGTTGCAATAACGTAACCGAAACAATTTTGAATTTTGATCTGGGATTCGGTTACAATTCCTTCCTATTTGTTGCAATGGAGCAGGTGCTGGAATGATTCATTCCAGCAAGGTTAGCATAGTCAAACTTCAAAATAAAACTAGTAGTAAGTAAATGTAGTAAGAATGATACCTGACAACAGGTTAATTATTTTTCTGTCAACCAAGCATAGTTTTATGTTGAAATCACTTTCAAATAAAGTTCAATTCAATTTTGAAGTGGAGTACCCACCCATTTTATTCTACTGAGACTAAAATTTTCCGTTAGAAGAAATAATTGATAACAATCCTTACTGATACTTTTTAACTTAATTTGTGTCATGGAATGTCTTTTTAAGGGATACACATCTGATTAGATATGTTATTATTCAAAAATTTATGCAAGAAGATGTGTTTTCCACACTTTTGTCTTGCTCCACAAGAAGGAATAGGGTGGATTCGTAGCCACAAACCAATACCAATCATCAAGTTTGTGGCTACAATATCGCAGCTATCAATACACCTGTGAAGCCTAAGAAGGACAGGGTTCAACACTAAGGCACGTCCGACAGACATTCACTGCCTGTTGCTTGCTCCGGGCTAGCTAGATCCGCAAGATACTAGCCCGACTGGTCGTCCTAACTTCTGCGTTAATCTGTGTTACTCATATGCGATGATTTCAGCGAGATCAAAGGAAACGCTGCATACACAGTCATTTGATGACGTAGTCATTCCAGTCTTAATATAATCATGTGATTTTTCCCAATCCAAATAAGGTTACGTTTTAGTTTTACTATCATGATTTGTTTATAAAAATCGCGCGTGCCAGCAAGCGCGGGAAAAGGGGATGAAGCAGTGAAAACAAAACGCTATCCACCAAGTAAATACACTGAGTTAGATGGTTTTAACACCAACGCATGGTCTCTTTCTGTTTTGCCGCCTCATGATTACACAAAGGAATTTTCACAGTTTGTACAATATTAAACATATTACTGGCAGGGCTTTTTTTCAGTCTGGGTGAAGGGGCCTGGCCTTTTTGTAGGGGAAAAAAACAAGCATGTGAAACTGTTAAAGGGGAACAAAATTTCCAAGGTAAACCTCAATATTTGGGGAAAACTGCATGATTTAAAAGATTTTTTTCTGGGGAAAGGGGCCTTTTGTCAAGGGGAAGGGGCCTTTCATAGGCCCCTGCCAAAGAAGGAGAAAAACCCCTGACTGGACCTAGCTAATAATGGATAATCTATCTTTCGTATGAAACAATAAGTAAGTGTTGACAGTCATGTTAATCGGCGATTGATTTACGGTTAAAAAATGGAGTCAAGTCTTTGAGCCACATTCGATTTTTTGAGCTAGATGGCTCTTGATGTGGCAATCGCCAAGGCGAGCCCTGTCAATCATTTATTGAAGAAACAAAATTAGAAAGCTTTTTTGTATGCATGATTTTGATATTTACAGAAAGTACTGAAGATTCCGAGAAAAAACGATATTTCGAGATCGTACCTCGATAGATCTAGTATCGTCGGCGAAGGATGTCGGAATATACCGATAAACCGATAAAAGCATGCACCACTAAAATTATGACCAAAACGTTTTATGAATGTTTTCATTGACAACTTTTGAGAAATGGGAGAAAATATCGCTTCAAATTTGGATTCACGTCAGGGCTACTGCACATCTAGTCCGGGCTAGTAGCATCTGGCAGCAGCAAGCCCGACGGTCTTGTAGCCAAAAAAGTTAATGTTGAACCCTGAAGGAACGGGTCGCGTGGCTCGATCCACGGACTCTATGTCACTTCTGTCTCTTGGTGTGAGTTTTCTCTTAGTAAATGTGACTCCCTGGTAACTTAATCACTTGTAAGGTATCAAAGGATGAAAGCATGCAGAATAAGTGATTTTTTTATCTCTTTCCCAAACAAGACCAGGCCCTGGTTTCTCAAAAAAACTTAAATACATTCTCATGCTCAAATCTGAGCATCGTGCTGAGGCGTGCTCAAATTGCACGAAATTCAGGTGAACTTCAATGGAATACCCTTCAATGTTGGAGAGTATTCCTTTGAAGTTGAGCATGTTCTCGTGAGTATGTGCTTAAGTTTTTTCGAGAAACAGGGGCCGGATTTGGAGACAAGACAAGAAACGAGGCTTAGGGAACATCACCTAGTTTCAGTGGTGAATCCAGGATTTCTGGGAAGAGGTTCAAACATTTAAATTGGGAGGGGGGGGGGGGGGGGGGGGTCTGGGATAGTTCGCTTTCCTAGTTTTACAAAATCTTGACTGAATTTTTACATGAAAATGAAATAATCAGGCTACAAGGATGGGTTCATTTGAACCCGAACCCCCTCTGGATATGCCACTGAGTATAAAACAAATCAATTTGAATGCAAGTTTTTAGAAATTAAATATTTTTCCAGTTTCTTGAATCCATGACTCCCATTGATACTTTACAATTAATCATGAATTTCACTGATAAATTTCTGTTGTCTTTTGCAGAGTCTGTTTTGACCATGGACCTGTAGATAACTAATGGTATATTGGAGTTGGTGTTTATCGGCTATTGACACAGACTATGATCAGAAGCTGATATCCATGAGGGCAGACTGGGTCACACTCATCGTCAACAGGGAGGGATTTATTCTGCTGTTTCTCAACTACATCTTCTTCTCTCTCATTGTGCTGAGTTGTCTCCTCTTCCTCATGTGTTTGGCTAATTCCTCCACTCCACCATGGAATATGATGACATCACTGACGATTCTGGCGTTTAGTTTTGTGATGGTGAATATGGTACTAGCTGATTATGTGGTACAAACGATCCATACAAAAAGAGACTTCAAACATTATTTGTGATTCTGAATCATAGAGGAGTTTATGATGATTCTATGTGTATCATAGATACTAAATATCTATCCAGAGAGCCAATAGCCTAGAGGAAGTCTTGACACACAAGTAAATAGTCTATAGATAACACTTTTAGGGAGAACTATTGAAAATAAGAAGAGAATGTGCAAAGATATGGTAAAATGATACCTGAAAGTGTATTATGTACCATGACTGTTTTGCAATATACACAAAGATAGTATAGAAAAGTGAAAAATAGTTTTGTGTGTTTAGTTGCACACAATATCAACTAATAGGATAAGTTATTTATTGCTGTGATAAGACGGTGTTAACTGTGACGATGATCAGTACAGACCCGCGGAAGCATGCCTTCCTCAGCTCCACTAGTAAGACCCATACCCCCTCCCCGGTGACCCCATCTAGCCCCTGCTCCAAGTACTCCAAGTCCCCGCTGACTGGCATACCAGGCACAATCTGCCCATTTAAAGGTGTAGTGTTGTCAATGTGGGACAACATACTGGGGCCTCGTGTACAGCATGTATGGAGAATAGATAACCAGGAACCACTCAAATCTGACCTACTGACACATATAACTAGTCAAGTACTCAGCTGTGAGATCACACGAGATCCATTAAAGTGTGAAATAGACTACAAGTTTTATAATCTACCTCATAAAGGTGTGATAGTGCCGTCTTTTGTGTTTTCTGGACGCAGTAAGCATGGTCTCTCTGTCCACGCCATGTTTGTGGTGATACAGAGTCAAGAACTCAAGTTTTACCTGGAGATACATGATGTGTTTATGAACTGTTTTAACAGACTGCTGGGTAAATTTAGAGTCATTCTGGAAAAGGTATGTAATATTAACTCTCTCCTGACTTTAATGGCTTAACATTCATTCAACTTAATGTTTGATCTCAATTAATTGAACATTCTGTTAATGAATCAGACTAACAAAATAGAATTTAAAAAAAAAGCCTTATATTAATGATAAAAAATCCTTTTGACAATGGCATAACCATAGATCTATTATATAAAAGGCATTGTGTTAAAGTAAATAGGTTTATAGAATTCTACAATACTGTTGTTACTGTTATGTGTACATTGTTGGTGTTATTGCATAACCTTGTAACTCCAAGCTGGAGTTACAAGGTTTTGTAATAACACTGACAACATGTATAAAAGGCTGCATTGTACTACTGTAGTCTACTAAGTATAAAAACTTTATGTAATCAATGTATTTTGTATAATCTATTTCAGAATGTGTTTGAGGTTGGTGAAGAGTTGTTTTCCCCGCTGCTGTCTGATTGTGTCCAAGTTCTCACTTTACTTCATGCATCTTCATTAGCCACACATACTAGTGTAAGTTAATCCCTAATACAGAGTGACGAGGCCTTGTTTTGACAAGTCAAATAGAGATAGGTAAGGAAAACATTGAGGCAAAAGAAAAAAATTGCTGATCATCAGCAATTTCTCCTTTTGCCTCAATATTTTCCATGCTGTTATGTTCACATTCTTTTCACCAAATAACACTCATTGTATTGTCTGCAACTTTTGTAAAACTGAATAGATATTTGCTGTTTTGGTTGTATTCTTTCGTTGCGAAAGGAAGAAAAAAAGTGGGGGCAAACATTTATTTTTAGGGTCTTGAGATTTGTCAAATCTGAACAGGTTTGTGCTACTCAATCTGGACACTTATTGAATATGTTATACCTTAACCCATTTCCAGATAACAAAACTTTAGACTTGTCCAAATTGAAAGAATTTGCAGACAACAATTTCTAGTTAATGGAAAATTCACATTTTAAGCTTTTCAGGGTAGAAAACATTGTTGAACATGAAGAAATTGCTTGTTTTCTCCAACCTTTGTATATGCTCAAAGACTTTGAGTCAAAGGGTTTGATTGTACTATGTTGTGGCCGTTGTTGTCTATCTGTCCTTCTCATACAAATTATGATTTGACTTGGACTGATTGTGCTGACTGCTCATGTATCAATAAATTGCTCTTTTTGTCCAGGATATTGTAATATATCTATCCAAATCAGCAATGTCTATAGTGGCTGATTCATTCACCTTCATTTATATTTACAGTTAGTCCCTACAGCATTTAGTCCGGAGCATGTTTTAGAGAAAGATTTCCTGGCACGATGTATCGCCTCTCATCTCATGACATTTGGAAGAACACTAGTAGTGGGGGAGACTGCAGAGCGTATCAATCTGGTAACACATAAACATGTTTTTTTATGCTCTCCGAAGGGAGAGCATATAGTCGCCGCTTTGTCTGTCCGTCCGTCCGTCCGTCCTGTCCATCCGTCATTCCGTCCGTCCGTCCGAAGTGATTTCTCCATAACCCTTGGGCCAAATCAAATGAAACTTACCATGTGAACACCCTATGACATAATGCCGATATACTTTTCCCGGTTTTTGGATTTGAGGCCTCGTCATGGGAAAAGGGGACTTAAGGTAAAATATAGTTTTTCTCTAATTTCTCCTAGTCTAATGGTCAGAATTTGATGAAATTTCATATTTGAGTAGTAGATCAGATGCCCTTGACAATAAACTATGTGAAATTGGTTATAAAAATTATGTCATACAAAAAGGGGGCTTAACATTTGCTACCTTTATGTTAGCTCTGCATGGAATACATTTATTGTGACAATGCCTTATTCGGGGAGCATTGTCCGTCTCTGACGGCTCTTGTTCTTTTTACTGTCTTTATTCTGCTTAGATAACAAACATAGATAACTTAATAATTTTAATTTTATGTTACAACCAGCATTTCAGTCTTTTAGATAGAATTGAAAACTGAATCATTTTCACATCCTAATTATTTTCTAAACCCTGAAAGTTAATTTATCACTCTGCACAGGATCCAAGGTTTCTGTAAAAAGGCATTCCTTTTTAGCTCGCCCGGGACAATAGTCTCGGAAGAGCTATTGTCATACCCCCGGATGTCGGCGTCGGCGTCAGCGTCCGCAAAAACTTTAACCTGGCCCATATCTCATGCCCTGTTAGAGATACAGCCTTCATATTTCACCTGTGGGTACCTCTAACCAAGACCTTTAATTTAAGACCATGACCTTTGACCTTGTGACCTTGACCTTGGAGTTTGACCCACTTTTTGACCGTTTTAAAAAACTTTAACCTGGCCTATATCTCATGCCATATTACACCTACAGCCTTCATATCTCATATGTGGATTCCTCTCACCAAGACCTTTCATTTGAGACCATGACTTTTGACCTTGTGACCTTGACCTTGGAATTTGACCTACTTATAAAAACTTTAACCTGGCCTAAAAAAACTTTAACCTGGCCTATATCTTATGCCCTATTGCACATACAGCCTTGATATTTCACATATGAACACCTCCTACCAACACCATTCACATTTGACCATGACCTTTGACCTCATGACCTTGACCTTGGAGTTTGACCTACTTTTAAAAAAACTTTAACCTGGCCTATATCTCATGTCTTTTTACACCTACAGCCTTGATATTTCACATATGGACACCTCCTACCAACACCATTCACATTTGACCATGACCTTGGACCTTGTGACCTTGACCTTGCAGTTTGACCTACTTTAAAAAAAACTTTAACCTTGCCTATATTTCATGTCCTTTTACACCTACAGCCTTGATATTTCACACATGGACACCTCCTACCAACATGATTCACATTTGACCATGACCATGGACCTTGTGACCTTGACCTTGGAGTTTGACCTACTTTTAAAAGACTTTAACCTTGCCTATAGCTCATGTCCTTTTACACCTACAGCCTTCATATTTCACATATGGACACCTCCCACCAAGACCTTTCATATTTGACCATGACCTTGGACCTGGTGACCTTGACCTTGAAGTTTGACTTACCTTTAAAAAACTTTAACCTGGCCTTTATCTCATGTCCTTTTACACCTACAGCCTTGATATTTCACACAATGACACCTCCTACCAACACTTTTCACATTTGACTATGACCTTGGACCTGGTGACCTTGACCTTGGAGTTTGACCTACTTTTAAAAAACTTTCACCTGACCTATATCTCATTTCCTTTTGCACCTACGGCCTTGATATTTCACACATGGACACCTACCAACATGGTTCACATTTGACGGTGACCTTGTACCTTGACCTTGGAGTTTGACCTACTTTCAAAAAACTTTAACTTGGCCTATAACTCATGTCCTTTTACACCTACAGCCTTGATATTTCACACACGGACACCTCATTCCAACACAGTTCACATTTGACCATGACCTGTAACCTTGTGACCTTGACCATGGAGCTTGACCTACTTTTACAAAATTTCATTTTGGGCCATGACCTTTTTACTTTGAACTAGGAAATGACTTTTCTTTGTGACAAGCTCTCGTTTGGGCGAGCTTTATTGTCCACGGACAATTCTTGTTACAAAAAGGGGGGTTCACTTTACAAGAATTACACTATTTTGACTGAATTTCTGCATGAAAATGAAATAATCAAGCTACAGAAGGGGGTTCAGAAGGGGGTTCATTTGAACCCCCAATACCCCTTTTTAGCGAGCCGAGACTTTAAGTCCGGGGAGCTAATGTCACAGCCCTAGTGTCGGCGTCGGCGTCAGCGTCGGCGTCGCGTCTTCATTTGAAAAAAACTTTAACCTGGTCTATATCTCAGGAACTATTTGAGATACAGCCTTGATATTTCACACATGGATACCTCCTGACAAGACCTTCCATTTGGGATCATGACCTTTGACCTAGTGACCTTGACCTTGGAGTTTGACCTACTTTTAAAAAACTTTAACCTGGCCAATATCTCATGCACTATTGATGATACAGCCTTGATATTTCACACATGGATGCCTCCTGACAAGACCTTGCATTTGGGACCATGACCTTTGACCTTGTGACCTTGACCTTGGAATTTGACCTACTTTTTAAAAATTAAGCTGTTTTTGAGACAAGCACCTGTATAGGCGAGCTACGTTGTCCGCGGACAACTCTTGTTAATCCGCCACTGTCACTGCAAGTATTTTGTCTGTCATTTTATACCTATCAAACAGTAAATGTTATAAAGCACAATGAATATGTAATTCAGCCTTCTTAGTAAACCACTTACATGTAGTTAATAAGACCCAAATAAGTTTTAGCCTTATAGAAATAATTTGTGTATTACAGTTGTTGTATACCCTATCATTGTTCAACACACCGTCAGAGAGAAGATGTTCATTACCAGTGTGTGTTAAAGATCCTCCACCGTACTATCAAGATTTATATCTACAGGGGGTCATTAAGGTGGGTTACTTTATCAAATACAGTTTTGTCTAAAAAAGAAATAGATAGACAAATAAATATCCTTCACATTTGGACATGGCTAAAGGCAGACTTATACTTCTTTTCCTATTTTGTTTATGGAGATGACCATTTTTAGCGAGCCGGGACTTTATGTCCGGGGAGCTAATGTCACAGCCCTAGTGTCGGCGTCAGCGTCAGCGTCGCGTCTTCAAAAACTTTAACCTGGTTTATATCTCAGGCACTATTTGAGATACAGCCTTGATACTTCACACAGGGATACCTCCTGCCAAGACCTTTCATTTGGGACCATGACCTTTGACCTAGTGACCTTGACCTTGACCTTGGAGTTTGACCTACTTTTAAAAAACTTTAACCTGGCCTATATCTCTGCCATTTTTACAGATACAGCCTTGATACTTCACACATGGATACTTCTTAGCAAGACCTTTCATTTGGGACCATGACCTTTGACCTAGTGACCTTGACCTTGGAGTTTGACCTACTTTTCAAAAACTTTAACCTGGCCTA
Organism: Fragum sueziense; assembly: GCA_963680895.1. Taxonomy (NCBI): domain Eukaryota; kingdom Metazoa; phylum Mollusca; class Bivalvia; order Cardiida; family Cardiidae; genus Fragum; species Fragum sueziense. Next base: position 22,796 of record CAVMGG010000662.1, read on the forward strand.
TATCTCATGCATTATAGATAGAGCCTTGATATTTCACATATGGTTACTACGTACAATGACCTTGACCCTGAGACCATGTTCTTTGACCCAATGACCTTCACCTTTGACCTTGGATTTTTTTTGTGACAAGCTCTCGTATAGGTGAGCTACTTTGTCCGCGGACAACTCTTGTTACCCCAGAAGTATCTAATCTTGTATGCTCATATGGTATAACAGGTGATATAAGAAGAATTGTAACATGTTGGACCTAAAGTACCTAAGGTTTGCTGGATGGAGCCATCGTCATTCCAGTATTTTGGATGACACTTTTTATGCTCCCCCCCCCAAAAAAATTCAGGGGAGCATATAGTCACCACGCTGTTCTTCCGTCCATCCGTCTGGCTGTCCTTTTGCCTGTCTGTCCACAGCCAGATCTCAGCAACCCTTGGACCAAATTCAATGAAACTTCACATGTGAACTCCCTGGGACATTCCCTAGAGACCTTTTTCTCTGTTTCTGAATGTATGATAGTTTTTAGCTCCACTGGCCGAAGGCCAGCGGGCTATTGTCATGGCGTTGTGTCCGTCGTGCGTCCGTGCGTCTGTCCGTTAACTTTTTCTTTAAACATCTTCTCCTCTTATACCAGTCGGCCAATTTTGACCAAACTTTGCAGGAATGTTCCTTGAGTGACCCTTTTCAAAACTTGTTCGCGAATTTTTGATTCGTCAAAAAATGTGGGCGTGGCAGGGCAGGGCTTATCAGACTTAGAGAAATCATAAGAAAATTCTTTAAAAATCAACCATTGGGCCAATTTCAACCAAACCTGGCAGGAATGTGCCTTAAGTGATTCTTTTCAAAATTTGTTCACAAACTTTTACATTTGTCAAAGAATGTGGCCATGGCAGGGAGAAAGGGGCTTATCAGACTTAAAGAAATCATAAGAAAATTCTTTAAAAATCAACCATTGGGCCAATTTGAGCCAAACCTGACAGGAATGTGCCTTGAGTCATTCTTTTCAAAATTTGTTCACAAATTTTTACATTTGTCAAAAAATGTGGCCGTGGCAGGGAGAAAGGGGCTTATCAGACTTAAAGAAATCATAAGAAAATTCTTTAAAATTCACCCATAGGGCCAATTTGAACCAGACTTTGCAGTAATGTTCTTTGAGTCTCTTTTTTCAAAATTCATTTGCAAATTTTTACACTTGTCAAAAAATGTGGCCGTGGCAGGGAGGAAGGGGCTTCTCAGACTTACAGAAATCATAAGAAAATTCTTTAAAAATCAACCAGTGTGCCCAATTGAACCAAACTTAGCAGGAATGTGCCTTTAGTCATTCTTTTTAAAATTTGTTCACAAATTTTTATATTTGTCAAAAAATGTGGCCGTGGCAGGGAGAAAGGGGCTTATCAGACTTAGAGAAATCATAAGAAAATTCTTTAACCCATTACCACACAATGACTCTTTTTGACTCCCCTAAAGAAATAGGCTATAGAAAACATTGTGGAAAATGAAGAAATTGCTTGTGACAAGCAATTTCTTCATTTCCCACAACATTTTCTACACAAGATGTCCAGAATATATAAAACGCATTCATTTTGCATTGTCGTCTGCAGCATCTTTGAATTTGGACAAGGCCAAAATTTTGTCGTTTGGTAATGGGTTAAAAATCAACCATTAGGCCAATTTGAACCAGACTTTGCAAGAATGTTCTTTGAGTCTCTCTTCAAAGTTTATTCACAAATTTCAAGATTTGGCTGCCGCTGTGTAAGGGTTACAAGAAATCATGGGATAATTCTTCCACTTTAGCCAGTGGAGAGATTCAGGCCCTCCTGGGCCTCTTGTTTTTTGTGACAAACACTTATTCGGGGAGCATAATCCGTCTATGACGGCTCTTGTTATTATTCTATCTCCATATGAACTTGCATGTGGATTACGCTGTGAAATTGCATTTTTATTTTCAGCCATTTGAACGTAGTAAATTTTTAACCTTTTCTCAAACACAGTGACAATGTATAACAAGCCCACTCGATATGGGGATAAGAAGAAAATGGTTATTTTGTTGTTTACTACTACTGTAAACCTGAATAAGTTAGCGTCAAGAAATGCTCGCGTTTCATGCACTCGGGCTTGTTCGCGGTGTTTTAAGTTCGCGGATCAATGCTGTCGGCGAATCGCGCGAAACAAAACACACTATGGGGGAATTGAAAAATTGATATGTTGAATAATATGGGGAATCGGAGAATCCGATAAATACATATTAAATTATGACTGTATTTACGATATTTTAGTGGCCATTGACAGTTTGGTCGAAGTAACTTTCAATCGACCCTTTGTTTTATTTCACACTTTATAGTATACTGGTTTACAGTTTGTAAGACAATGCATAAAATTTGAGCGTTACATGAAATTCACACCTATTTTCCTATAACGTCGAGAAGCGATAATGTCAGTTTTATTCAATATCATCAAAGGACGATTCAAACCTCGTAGCTGTGGCTATTTTCAAACTACAGTTACGAGATTTTAAACGTCAATCGACATTTGCTATCATTCTCGGCATTCAAATGCCAAACGACCCCTTATCTCAATTTCAGACAGGTATATCTAGTTAAATAAGTTGGTTTATCTTTCAATGTCGTGTTTTTCAATATGTCTCAATATCAATGAATCTTTGGATAAAAACGAAAGTAGTGTGAAATAAAGAAAGATTTTCACGTAGATCCTGTTATGAAAAAGCTATTTCCCTTGTTTACATAGTAACAAATACGTCTAGTGTAAATAAAAAATATCCCCATAGGTTTTCCCGAAACAAAAACTATCTAAGCGATTAAAGTTCGCGTTTTTATTGAAAGTAGCCTATTCGCGCCGTTTTAAGTTCAAGGTTCACACCCACCCGCGAAAGACGCTAACTTAAAAAGCGCGAAATAATTTCCTGGTTTACAGTACTTTAAATTTTGACCAGCCTAAAACATTATCTTCTTGGAAAGGGTTAAAATGCATCGTGTTTCGTGATTGCTATTTCTATTTTCATGATTTTTCTATGATTGTAGAGTAGGAGTAAATCATTCCTGCCGTTAACAGAGATCACAGCCAGTCAGTACCCGACCACGGTGGTAGATCTGACCTCGCGTGATGTGAGACAGACCAAACCCCTGGACGAGCATGTACACGAGCGACACAGCACACTGAAGAACGAGCTTATTTGTTTACAGTATGGACATATAGAACCCCTAGTAGTTTTAGATCAGTAGGTCATCTTCTCATTTCCCCCCCCCCCCCAAAAAAAAATGATTCAATGCACCAATACAGAAAGCTTTTGAAAGGCATTTAGAGAAGAAAAAAATGCCGATTACTAGCATTTCTCCTTTGCCCTCAATGTATTTATTTCATTGTATCATTGAACTTGAACACAGTCTATACTTATGATGTTTGGAAAAGGGATAGACTACCATACTCATACCAATATGTAACAATTGACCATATTATTATCCCCCGCCGAAAAAATTTTTCGGGGGGGATATTGTTTTTGCCATGTCCGTCCGTCCTTCCGTCCGTCCGTCCGTCCGTCCGTCCGTCCGACATTCGTTTCCGCGCTATTTCTTGGAAACTATAGACCGGATTTCGATGAAACTTGGCACACAGCTTCACTACAAAGAGGACATGCGCATATCGTCGGGGTTACCCGGTTCGACCATTGAATTTAGAGTTACTGCCCCTGACTGTTTAAGCCATATACATACAGAGTGATATTCGTTTCCGCGCTATTTCTTGAAAACTGTAGACCGGATTTCGATGAAACTTGGCACACAGCTTCGCTACAAAGTGGACATGCGCATATCGTCGGGGTTACCCGGTTCGACCGCCGAATTTAGAGTTACTGCCCCTGACTGTTTTAGCCATATACATACAGAGTGATATTCGTTTCCGCGCTATTTCTTGAAAACTGTTGACCGGATTTCGATGAAACTTGGCACACAGCTTCGCTACAAAGTGGACATGCGCATATCGTCGGGGTTATCCGGTTCGACCGCCAAATTTAGAGTTACTGCCCCTGACTGTTTTAGCCATATACATACAGTGATATTCGTTTCCGCGCTATTTCTTGGAAACTATAGACCGGATTTTGATGAAACTTGGCACACAGCTTTACTACAATGAGGACATGCGCATATCGTCGGGGTTACCCGGTTCGGCCGTCGAATTCAGAGTTACTGCTCCTGACTGTTTAAGCCATATACATACAGTGATATTCGTTTCCGCGCTATTTCTTGAAAACTGTAGACCGGATTTCGATGAAATTTGGCACACAGCTTTACTACAAAGTGGACATGCGCATATCGTCGGGGTTACTCGGTTCCACCGCCGAATTTAGAGTTACTGCCCCTGACTGTTTTAGCCATATACATACAGAGTGATATTCGTTTCCGCGCTATTTCTTGAAAACTATAAACCGGATTTCAATGAAACTTGGCACACAGCTTTACTACAATGAGGACATGCGCATATCGTCGGGCTTACCCGGTTCGACCGCCGAATTTAGAGTTACTGCCCCTGACTGTTTAAGCCATATACATACAGAGTGATATTCGTTTCCGCGCTATTTCTTGAAAACTATAGATCGGATTTCAATGAAACTTGGCTCACAGCTTCACTACAAAGTGGACATGAGCATATCGTCGGGGTTACCCGGTTCGACCGTCGAATTTAGAGTTACTGCCCCTGACTGTTTTAGCCATATACATACAGAGTGATATTCGTTTCCGCGCTATTTCTTGAAAACTATAGACCGGATTTCAATGAAACTTGGCACACAGCTTAACTACAATGAGGACATGCGCATATCGTCGGGGTTACCCGGTTCGACCGCCGAATTTAGAGTTACTGCCCCTGACTGTTTAAGCCATATACATACAGTGATATTCGATTCCGCGCTATTTCTTGAAAATTATACACCGGATTTCAATGAAACTTGGCACACAGCTTTACTACAATGAAGACATGCGCATATCGTCGGGGTTACCCGGTTCGGCCGTTGTATTTAGTGTTACTGCCCCTGACTATTTTAGCCATATACATACAGAGTGATATTCGTTCTGTTGAAGCCATATACATACAGAGTGATATTCGTTCTGTTGAAGCCATATACATACAGATTTATATTCGTTTCCGCGCTACTTTATTGACAATGAAAATATATTCGGCGGGGGATATCAATTCAACGAATTTGCTTGTTTTATCTCAGTCCATTCATCTGTCCATCCTTGTCTTGTCTCAGCATGAAAACTACATTGTTACAGCATGCGCTTGTGCATTAACCCTTTCACAAACAAGGCCATGTTTTGACATCCAAAACAGAAAAAGTTTTGGGAAAACATTGTTTTGATATCCCAAACAGAAAAGACTTGGGAGAAACATTGAGGCAAAAGAAGAATGTGCTGATAACCAGCATTTCCCCTTTTGCAACATTTTCTATGCTATAATTGTACAAAATTTCTATCAACATCCATTTTGTCATTCACAGCAGCTTTCGATTTGAGTCAGTCTAAAAGAATTAACAGAAAAGGCATAAAAACACATTAATTTTCATTTACAGATGATAATTTGCATGATAGAAGTACATATAACTATCTGTTTAGAAAATAACTTTCCATTTGCATGTTCATTTACTATATTTGTAGTAACAAAGCGAAATTTTTAGATAAAAAGACCTATGTAATGTAAGGCTAATTTTCAACAGATTTTCTTTATAGATAATGGCTGATTTCTTGAACTTTACATGGATGGGTAACATTGTTGGAGAGGCTTTTTATTACATACCTATTAAAAACCTTTCATAAATTTGAGGATCTATGGTCCTTTCCTTTGACATTTCCAGTTCTTTTATCACCCTTCTGTCCATAACATAAACTAGACATAGATACATGAATTGGTTAAAAAAGAACCCTAAGAATTTTATGTATTGGTTATTACTCTAATATGTTTTTACTTTTTCTCAAATAGGACATGCTTCTGATGTCATGGATAGATGAAATTGAAAAAAAAATGAGAAAACATTGAGACAAAGAATGGAAATGTTAATTCTCAGCATTTCACATTTTGACTCAATATACCGGTATGCTGTCTTTTATTGTACACAAATATTATCTTTGTCAACACCCATTTTGTTGTCTGCAGCATCTTTCGAATATGAGAATTATGAATATTTGTCATTTGGGAAACAAAGGGTTGAGAATTATGAATATTTGGAATACTTGATGACATGTCAATTGCTGTACCTGTTTAATGGTTCTTTTCCAGGGAACTGTTTTCCAGTTCAGCATTTCCAGATACTTTTGTCAAAAACTTCATAAGAGAGGTAACAATATTTTTGGCCATTTACCAAACTTTACCATTCTGACCTATAAGTAAAACAACATATGAATTTAATTTGACAATTTGGAAAATATGAAAATACTGTCAGGTGATCAGACTTTTTTAAAACAAAAATTATATCTTTTAATCCTTTTCCAAAGGGCAAAAAGTTTGACTGTTCAAATTTGGAAGCTCTTTCACGCATTTAGTCAAACATATTCTGCACGGTGTGTAACCTATGTGACTTGGAAATTGTCCACACGGAAAAATCGCCGGCTTCAAGGTATATTTTGTTCAATTTCTCAGCTTATACTCTATTGATTTTGATGAGATAAAGTGCACAGAACGCTCCTTTGAGAGGGCTATTCCTGGCTCTAACTCACTCTGCTCTAAATCCAGTGGTTTCTTCAAACATTCGAGCCAAAGTGTTTGTAAGTGCAAAACGAAAGTGGGAAGCGTTCACGTGCACCGGAAAAAACTTTCGCTTGAATGTTTGAAGAAATCACGGGATTTGGAGCAGAGTGAGTTACAAACGGGAATGGCCCTCTGAAAAGTGGGTACGGTGCACTTTATCTCGTCAAAATCAATAGTGTATAAGCTGAGAAATTAAACAAAACATACCTTGAAGCGGACAATTTTTTCGGTGTTAACGCTTCCCAAAAGTCATGTGGGTTACCCACCGTGTTTTGTATTCTTAGTGAAATACAAATTGGCAGATGGTAGTTTCTCATGTTCTGCTTATTTGTAGATCCTGACTGGAAGGAGTGTGAATGATAGGAGCCATCCAACATTTTGCTCCCTCACCTTCACAGAATACATGTTGCTCTGCCACTGTAGTATCATCTCAGAGGTCTGGTAAATGGTATCCTACCTACCTCAACTGTGATCAATGTCCCATCACAAGAAAAGCAACTCTTCCATGTCTCAGTCAATAACAAGCATGTCTCAATCAATTCGTAAGCCAATTCACATTATATTCTGTGTTTTTGTTGCAGATATTTGAGTTACCAGAGATACTGGGAGTGAGAGAGGCCTACATCCATCAGTTTATGAGAGTGTTAAATAAGAGGGCACTTTGTCTTATAGAGTATGTCAAGGCTGAAAGGTGAGAAAAATGATGACATTCTTCATCAAAGTTTTTTAAGTGGTTGAAGCCAAGGACCTAATCAATTGCCAGACAACATAATTATGCCCCCTTTCGAAGAAAATGGGGGTATATATTGTTTTGCAAGTGTCGGTCGGAAGGTCGGTCGGTCGGTCGGTCCGTATGTCGGTCGGTCTGTCCGTAGACCAAACCTTGTCCGGAGCATAACTCGAAAAGTATTAAAGGTAGAATGATGAAACTTCATAGGTGGATAGATCTCATTATGGAGAGGTGCAGTGCACAAGAACTGTAACTCTGCCGATAAAATTTTTTGAGTTATTGCCCTTTGTTGATTTTATAACTTGATTCTTGTCCGGAGCATAACTCAAAAAGTATGTAAGGTAGAATCATGAAACTTTACAGGTGTATAGATCTTATTATGGAGAGGTGCAGTGCACAAGAACCATAACTCTGTCGATCAAATTTTTTGAGTTATTGCCCTTTGTTGATTTTCAAACTTGATTCTTGTCCGGAGCATAACTCAAAAACTATGTTAGGTAGAATCATGAAACTTTACAGGTGAATAGATCTCATTATGGAGAGGTGCAGTGCACAAGAACTGTAACTCTGCCGATCATATTTTTGGAGTTATTGCCCTTTGTTGATTTTCAAATTTGATTATTGTCGGGAGCTTAACTCAAAAAGTATGGAAGGTAGAATCATGAAACTTTACAGGTGGATAGATCTCATTATGGAGAGTTGCAGTGCACAAAACCGTAACTCTGCCAATCAAATTTTTGGAGTTATTGCCCTTTGTTGATTTTATAACTTGATTCTTGTCCGGAGCACAACTCAAAAAATATGTAAGGTAGAATCATGAAACTTTACAGGTGAATAGATTTTATTATGGAGAGGTGCAGTGCACAAGAACCGTAACTCTGCCAATTAAATTATTGGAGTTATTGCCCTTTGTTGATTTTTACACTTAATTCTTAACCTTGCCTATATCTCATGTCCTTTTACACATACAGCCTTGATATCTCACACATAGATACCTCCTATCAACATGGTTCACATTTAACCATGACCTTGGACCTTGTGACCTTGACCTTGGAGTTTGACCTACTTTAAAAAAAATTAAACCCAGTATATATCTCATGACCTTTCACAAATACAGCCTTGATATTTCACACATGGACACATCTTACCAAGACCTTTCACAATTGACCATGACCTTGGACTTTGTGACCTTGACCTTGGAGTTTGACCTACTTTTAAAAAACTTTAACATGGCCGATTTATCATGTCCTTTTACACATACAGCCATGATATTTGACACATGGAAACCCCCGACCAAGACCTATCACATACGACTTGGACCATGTGGCCTTGACCTTGGAGTTTGACCTACTTTTAAAGAAAATTAAACTGGGCCTATATCTTATGTGCTATTACACATACAGCCTTTGTATTTCACACATGGACACATCTTACCAAGACCTTTCACATTTGACCATGACCTTGGACCTTGTGACCTTGACCTTTGACTTTGACCTACTTTAAAAAAACCTTTAACCTAGCCGATATATCAATTCCTTTTACACATACAGCCTTGATATTTGACACATAGACACCTACGACCAAGACCTTTCACATTTGACCATGACCTTGGACCTTGTGACCTTGACCTTGGTGTTTGACCTACTTTAATAATACATTAACCTGGCCTATATTTCATGTCATTTTACATATACAGCCTTGATATTTCAAACCTGGTCACTTCCAACCAAGATATTTCACTTTTAACCATGACCTTGGACCTTGACCTTGGAGTTTGGCCTACTTTTAAAAAACTTAAACTAGGCCTATATCTCATGTCCTGTTACCTATACAGTCTCAATATTTTACACATGGACACCTCCTACCAAGACCTTTCACATTTGACCATGACCTTGGCCTGTGTGACCTTGACCTTTGATTTTTACATACTTTTAGAAATCTTTAAACTAGCCTTTATCTTATGTCCTATTACACCTACAGCCTTGATATGTCACACATAGACACCTCCTACCAAGACCTTTCACATTTCACCATGACCTTGAATATTGCAACCTTGACCTTGGAGTTTGACCTACTTTTAAAAAGACTTAAACAAGGCATATATATCATGTCCTTTTACACCTACAGCATTGATAGTTCACACATGGTCACCTCCAACCAAAACCTTTCACATTTGACCATGACCTTGACCTTGGCATTTGGCCTACTTTTAAAAACTTTAACCTGGCCTATGTTTCATTTTACTTTTACATATACAGCTTTGATATTTCACACATAGACACCTCCTACCAAGACCTTTCATATTTGACCATGACCTTGGACCTTGTTAACTTGACCTTGGACTTTGACCTACATCAAATGTAGGCCCTTAAGGGGGCATATATGTTTTACAAACATCTCTTGTTTAAGATAATATAATTTTAAGCTGCTGCAGAGGACCAAATTGATATTGATGAATATAGAATTTGCATACAATATATCATATAAAATAGGAAGCAAAGGAGATTTTTTTCTTCAATGTTTTCTGACAGTCTCTCCTTGAGTCACATTTTTATGCCCCCGATAGGGAGGCATCATAAATTTGATTTGTCCGTCCGTCTGTCTGTCCGTCCGTCTGTCTGTCCGTCCGTCTGTCCGTCATTCTGTCCAAAAACTTTAACATTGGCCATAACTTCCTTATTACTTAACATATTCCCTTCATACTTTACCACAACATTCCTTGGTACATTACCTTTCTGTAGGCACATACTTTGGTGACCTTGACCCCTGGATGACCTTGACCTTGAACATAGATTGGCCATAATTTAAAATCAGAGCGGTGTCGGGGGCATTGTCATCTTACAGTGACAGCTCTTGTTATTTTGTGGTTTTCCAAACTATGACACTTTTTGATGTGATAAGCAGTATGTGATAACTCTTAGGAAAATGTTGAAACATTTCCACCTTTTCTACAATGTATTCTACCCTATCTAAAACAATTTTTCATTGTGATTACTGTAATTTCGTCGTCTGCACCATCATTGAATTTGGACAGGTCCAAATTGTGTTGTTTTTAAAAGGGTACTGTTTATTTATCTGAAAATCTGTCTTTGCAGTAACGAGGGACAACAAATACTACGACCAAACATAATACAAAAGATGAGACATGACCTACAGCTGAATGCCGAGGGGGATTTCAGAATTGTTTTAGCGATGGCAGAAAAACTCAAACCAGGACTATTTTGTTTTCTACGGAATAACAGGAAAGTGACTAGGGATATAGGGAGAAGTGTTGAAACTTTGTGATAATGTGTTCTAATTTTAGGATCACACCGGATTAGAATTGACATTTTTGTTGCATAATTTATAAATTAACAGATTTTCTTTTAAGAATGGTTTTGAAGAAGTCAAGCCAGAACTTTGTTATTAGATTGAGGTATAGAAAATTTCAACAATTTCATTGCCAGTCAATGCTACTTTTTGAACAAAAATTGGGACTTCAAATCTGCTGTCAAAAATATATTAACTCATTACCACTTATAGACTCCTTTTGAATCCCTTAAAGATAAATGCTTTGGAAAACAATGTGGAAAACGAAGAAATTGCTTGTAACAAGCAATTTCTTCACTTCATTTCCCACAATGTTTTCTATCCCAAAAGACCAAAGAATTTTAAATCTATTTTATATGAAATTGTCGTCTACAACATCTTTGAATTCGGGCAAGTCTAAAATTCTGCTGTCTTGTAATGGATTAATGCCACTATGGTAAAGGGACCACTTCTTTAAATCTATGCCCTCTATATGGTCGTCAAAACCAGTCCTAGTAGAAGGAATTCATGAAATATTCGATTAATTGTTGTTGTCACTTGTTGTTTTTTGTTAATATATAATTGTTTGAAATATGAATATGCGTTATATCAGTTTATTTTCATGGACTAAGAAAGCTGTTCTAGGTTTAATAATAGGTAGATCTATCTGTGTAAAGCTTATGGAGCATACATTCTATATTATAATACCAATACAGAACAATTTATACCACTTAACCTTGAAATAATTTTAGACAAACAATAGATGTTATAAAATCTTGTAAAGACGGCTTGATTCAAGCGGTAGTTATGAGATTTTAAAACAAGAATGATGGTTTATCAAAACATAATGGAAACCCAGTCTATTCTTAACACAAAATTCTTTGCTATTCTTGTTCATCCTGATCCCATCTGTTTAATCGTGTTAGCTGTGCAAGTAACATTGGCATCTTGCAACCAACAATTGTGTTTTAAATATGTGACCCAATTTGAATTAGTTTTGTAGCAGAGAAGGTAGAAATATGCCGTGAATTTGCTGGATGTGGTAGATTTCTTTGAAAATTAAATGATAAACAAGAGCTTCGCAGAGCGGCGCATATACGCCCGAGAGGGGCTTGTCAGTAAAATAGGCCATTTTTTTTAATTCAAGGGCAGATAATTCAAATATGAAAAGTTATCTAAATTTTGTTTGCACAACAAGACACCATAGAGATTCATTGTGGCTAGTTTGATTAAATTCTGGTTGAAACTGTAAAGTAGCGCACAGGAGAAAATGGGCATTTTTGAGAAAATGGGCATTTTTCCTTAAATTCAATGGCAGATAATTCAAGAACGGAAACAGTTATCTAAATTCCGTAAGCGGTGTGCACAACTAGACACCATGGAAATTCATTGTGGCAAGTTTGATCAAATTCTGATCAAAACTGTAGGAGGAGTTGCGCACACAAAAAATGGGCATTTTTTTAATTCAAGGGCAGATAATTCAAGAACGAAAAGAGTTATCTGAATTCCGTAAGCAAGGTGCACAACTAGACACCATAGAGATTCATTGTGGCAAGTTTGATCAAATTCCGATCAAAACTGTAGGAGGAGTTGCGCACACAAGAAATTGCTAACAGACGGACGGACAGACGGACGAGCGGGGCCATAAAATAATACGACCGTTCGGGCGTATAATAAAAAGTTATTGATGACCAAGTAAAATTATACTTTATCAACAATAACTTTATCAGCTGATTTTGTTTAACCCATTACCATACGACAAACTTTTAGGGTGATCCAATTTGAAAGCAGCTGCAGACGACAAAATGAAGATAATAAAGACATGATTTGTGTAAAATATGACATAGAAAATATTGAGACAAAAGGAGAAACTGCTGGTTATCAGCAGTTTCTTCTTTTGTCTCAATGTTTTTCCAAGCCTTTTCTATTAGGGACGTCAAAACCAGGTCTTGTTTGGGAAAGGGTTAATTAAAGGTCTGCCACATCCATCTAATCCCTGACATATTTCTGCCTTCTTTTCTTCAAACCTTTTTCAAATTAGTCACATAATAACAATCATTGAAGATTTTCTGCAATTGTTGATTCCCTGTAGCCATAGGGCAGTAAATGGCACATCAGACTTCGATTCATTAGGTCCCAGGTTCGCTCCCGGACTGTGGAAAACATCCTTTTCTGACAAAATTGTCTCCCACCAATGGTTTGATTATCATTAACCTATGTTGGCGAGCAGCTGGAGGCTCAGTCAGGATATTGAGGTAGTACTGGTATGAGAAACAACAACAACCCATGGTGTTCCAGCCACTGTAATATGACCATAGCTTCCCTGGGCTGGCCAAGTTAACTTATTGCTAGCCATGTCAACAAAGGAACAAACGAAGGTTCGGCTACTTGGCCCTTTTCCCTCAATGTTTCATTAAGCTTTCTCTACCAGGAAAGTAAAAATCAATGCAATGTTCAATAAGTAATAGATCAAACTCCACAATGACTGGTAAACAAACAGACCACACCAAAACAAGATCCCATTTTCTATAACTTTATTATAATGAAGATATGTTGATATGTTCAAGGCAACACATTATAAACTGTTATAATAAATTTGTTAAAATATAACTATATATTTACATTAGGTATACAATCTGAATATTGCATAATGAAGTATAATATCTCCGTATTCTAACTAATATAAGACCAGTTATAAGAATCACACTTTATATACATGATATGTTACAAACTAAAATTAACCCTCATCAGACTTTCCCAGATGGACAAAATTATAGACTAGTCAACTTAACCCTAAAGCAGACAACATTTTATGGTGGTCCAAATTGAAATCTGTTGAGGAGGATAAAATATATGTTACTGAAATCAGAGACTCTACAATTCTTCCCATAGAAATCTTTGAGGAAAAAAGTACAAAATGATTATCAGCATTTCCTTCTTTTTCCTCCAGGATTTTTAGGCTAACAATCTGTTGGGTCGTCAAAATCATGTCTTGTTTTGGAAAATTTAACCCTTTCCCAAACAACAAAATTTTTGGGTGATCCACTTCAAAAACTGCCATTAATGACAAAATGGATGTTATTAAAGATAGGAATTGTGTAAAATATGGCATAGAAAATATTGAGACAAAAGGAGAAACTGCTGGTTATCAGCAGTTTCTTCTTTTGTTTCAATGTTTTCCCAAGCATTTTCTATTAGGGACGTCAAAACCAGGTCTTGTTTGGGAAAGGGTACAAGTAGTACAAGGTACAAAGTAGTTTGCTCTATTGAAAGAAAAGGCTTTCAATAAATCATAAATTCCAAGGCTTCACTGATTACATCCAAAACAGGTTTTAGACAAGGTGAAGTAGATTTCGATCAGACTATGTGCATACAGTCTGATCTCACTCTATACCGCCAGCTACAGTAACCAGTATGCCCAATTGTCAGTTTTATATGGGTTATGATACACTAAATGGTAGTTAAAACAATTTTGGTCAGCATATAACAATTCTCAAAGTTCTGCATCTCATTTACCAACCAAGATTTAACTTTCAATAATGAAGTTCAAAAAGTACTCATAACCTATTGGCATAGATACGAATCAAATTCTTGAATATTGTTATCAACATTTTATCAGTATTTATCAACAATTTATCAGCTATTTATCAATATTATAATAACATTATTATTTGATAGCTATCTATTGTCAAAAGGATTATGTCAGAAAAATAAGTCATTTTCACTGATAAGAATTGTCTGTTTTGACTCTTTACCATATCATGAAATAGATCATCAATAATTGATTCTTTCAACAAGGATGCATTTTCTTGAACCTAATCGAAAAATCTTGGAAAAACATTAAGGCAAAAGAAGAAAATGCTGATAAACAGCATTTTCACCCGTTGCCTCAATATTTTATTTTCTTGATTAAAACCAAGCTTTATCAATATCTATTATGTTATCTGCAGCAGCTTTCAAACTGGAGCAGTTTAAAATTTTGCCATTTGGAAATGTGAAAATAAGACTTGGCAAAATGTGGAGATAATCATATGACCAACAGTAAATCCGTTTGCAATTGGTAATTTCTGAATTTAAAAATGTCTGACTACATGGTATAATTATTTATTCCTTCCATAAATTCCTATAATCATGACTGCATTGGCTTTTAAACTTCCTAAGGGGTTTGATAGAGTAACCCTTTTTGCATGAGTAAAATGGTCCATAAGGTTGTGACCAAAATGTAACTATTTACTGGCACTTTCACTCTTGATTGGTACATGCATTAACTCTACAGATTAATAATAAAATTATATTCTAACTTCTAGGATCATCAAAATACTACAATGCCTAACTAAAGCACCTCTTCTGTTCTACAGGCCTGTTACAATGGAGACATCCATACATGAACTAATTGTAAAAGTGCATGTTTGATTGAAGATTTTCCATTCATTTTATCACCAAGATCTGCAATTAAGAAAATTTTAGACTGTCCCAATTAGAAGCTGCTACTGAGGAGTAAAAGGTTACAACTTATTGAATTGAAAGCCCTGAGGGGGAAGGGAAAAGGATGTTCACCAGCATTTTCTTTTCCCTTTAGTGTTTCCATACTACTAACACTGTACTGTTGACAAAACCATGGCTTGTGCAAACAGATGCGTATCGAAAAATTGCATGGTTATACTTTTTAAAATATTAATTGTCAAGGTTGAATTGTGTAAACTAAAACTCATTTATACATAGTAACTTTTAGCTATACAATTTACTATGATAATCCATATCATGCTGTAAAAACTTAATTTCTGTCAAATCAACAGAATTTAAAATAATAATATTCAGCAGTAAAATTAACGGTAAAAGATATATACACATAAAGGCACAATTTCATCAACTTGCAATTTTGTCATAAATCTGCAATGGCAAAGGTAATGCTAATACATAGCTTATCATTCATCAAAGAAATCAATTCCCAAGCAACAGAACAGATTGCTAAAGAATACTATTCAAGGCAATTTAACCAATTACCACACAATGCCTCTTTTTGACTCCCCACAAAATAATGGCCATGGAAAACATCGTGGAAAATGAAGAAATTGCTTGTCACAAGCAATTTCTTCATTTCCCACAATGATTTCCATCCAAAAAGACCTAAAAATTAAAAATTCCATTCACTTGAAATTATAGTCTGCAGGATATTTCAATTTGGACCGCCCTAAAATTTTGTTGTTTGGGAAAGAGTTAAGGTATTTGACCAAATATTAGACACCAACACTTTGTGCAATTTAGCCTTCACCTTTGTTGTTTCCATGACAAAAGCAAAACCAGTATTACAATTTTAGACTGATCTGAACTGATAAAAGTGCAAATACCAACATCGAATACCATCACTCAGTCCGAGTTAACACATTACCAAACGACAAATTTTGGGCTGTTCCAAATTCAAATATCATGTGCAGATAACATTTTCCTGTGCATAAAAATTTACATTTTTTGGTCTTTTTGGATAGAAAACATTGTGGGAAATGAAGAAATTGCTTGTCACAAGCAATTTCTTCATTTTCCACATTGTTTTCTTCATCCATTTTCTTTTGGGGAGTCAAAAAGAGTCACTGTGTGGTAATGGGTTAATCATGCATTGAGACATGGTTGGTGAAAAGGAAAAGGCACATTAATTGTATTTTCTTTGTCCAACATGTTTCCAAAGCTACTTTGTCCAAAGCTTGTCACTTCCAAGATGGCACGAAACCTCAATTCCTTGCTATCTGTTTCAACAATCAAATATGTCCCACTTGATGATGCTTTTTGACGCCCAACAAGATAAAGGCTTTGGACAATGAAGACATTGAATGTCACAAGCAATTTTATCATTTTCCACATTTTTTTCTATCCAGAATCAAAAGAAACAGTAAACTTTCAATCACTTTTAACTGTCTTCTGCAACATCTTTGAATTTGGATCAGTCTAACATTTTGTAATTAGGTAATGGGTTACACCAGTTGATTGACATGTACTTGAACACAGTTTCTTTATAATACACAGTTTGTATAGTTGACTATGCAGCCTGTTCGAAGTGTGATCGTTTGTTTTCCACGGAGTTACCAGCCTGTGATCGTGGACTGTCGGGGTTCCGCGGAGACAACATACCAGCACCAGCTCTCTGTGATCTGTAAATACAGGACAATAACACAGTCAAAATGTGAAAAGGATAACAAAACGATAGGATTTGTGTACAATATTGCACAGAAAATATTGGGACAACAGGAGAAAATGTTGATTATCAGCATTTTCTTCTTTGTCTCAATGTTTCCCTTATTAGGAGCGACAAAAGGCATCACTGTTTAACAAGATGTGAATCTGGTTAAAAACGCTAGCTGTTGCAGAGAATATGTGCAACGGTTATCCGCGTTTTGTTATTTTCTCTCAATGTATCAAAGTCTGTCAGTGCCTCTAAACTAGAGACTAATTTAAGGCATACAAAATACATGTATAATCCATTGAACATTAAGACAAGCGAAAAACGGACGCACCATAATGGCAAATTTTCCCTAATATGAGAATGATATTTGACCTTTACCTTGGCAATTCAGGCAAACTCTTGTAACAAATAATACACATTTATGAAAGATTTTTCATGAAGGTTTATAATCTATGGCCAGTCAATTTAACCCTTTCCCAAACAAGACCTGGTTTTGACGTCCCTAATAGAAAAGGCTTGGGAAAACATTGAAACAAAAGAAGAAACTGCTGATAACCAGCAGTTTCTCCTTTTGCCTCAATATTTTCTTAGCTATAACATAAACATTTTGGCCTTTTGTGATCATTTACTCTGTCGTCTGCAGCAGCTTTCAAATTGGACCACCTTAAAACTTTGCCATTTGGTAAAGGGTTAAAGTATTTTTGTGCTGACAAACAAACTGTGTTAATGCCCTAGATCTAACAATGCTAGAGCGGAACTATGCCAGTTATGTCTGTCATTGACAGAGAACTATTGATAACTGGACCTCTTATAACACTATACTGAGATCAATTAGGAATGTTCTTATTAATGCTTTCCCAAACAAGAACTGGTTTTGACGTCCCTAACAGAAAAGGTTTGGGAAAACATTGAGACAAAAGAAGAAACTGCTGATAACCAGCAGTTTCTCCTTTTGTCTCAATATTTTCTTTGTCATATTTTACACAAATACTATCTTTAATAACATCCATTTTGTCATTTGTAGCAGTTTTTGAAGATGATCACCCTAAAATTTTGTCGTTTGGGAAAGGGTTAATTCTGTAAAATTACAAATATTCAATCTACTTTCATATCAATATGATTCTAAATTTACCTCAATTCTTCCTCTCGTTCCCTCATTTCTCGGAGCTCCTGTTCTATCTTGGATTCCGCTTTGTGTCTTGATTCACGATAACTGAAGGTCATTCCACCAGATATAGTACGATTAAACTTTGGCTGTGGCTGGTCTAGGGATTTGGGCTCCGGTGACTTCACTTCTGCAGTGCCATTCTGCTCTGATTTAGGCTCTTGTTTAGGTGTAACTGTCTTTTTTGCGACACTAAAGTTCCGTTTTGGAGGTGTATTTTTGTCCTCAGTAAGATCAACATATTTAACAATTCCTACATGTTCTTCTGAAGTTGACTTTATTCTACCTTCATCTCGATATTTTTTCTCAATGGCTGTCTGTTTATCAATTTCCTTCTGTAATCGTGATGTGGCAAACTTTTGACCAGATGGGTTTGATGTTTGGTGACCGTAACTGGGTCGTATAGCGTAATGTACCGGCTCATCTTGTTCCTCAATTGTTTCTTCTACATTCTCCTCCTTTTTCACAGCCTCTAGAGGTTGAAGACCTTTTGACACTCGATGTTCATTCTCCCTCTCTCTAGCTAATCTTATTTCTCTCTCTATTTGAGTCTCCCGTTTTTCGGTTCTCTGTGGTGAGGGCTGTTTTCTGTCTGGTAATCTGTTATACAACTTATCTCCAAACGTGACCTTCACATTTGACCTTGGTGTTGTGACCTTGGGTTGAGATTTTTCTGTACTATGACTTGATAGTGAGTCGTCCTGTGATTGTCTGCGTTCATGTTTGTACGGGGAGACATCATTTTGATATGTGGGTTTATTGACTGGTTCAGTTTTCTGTTTGGGTGTAACACTGTCTGTATTCACTGTTTGTTTAACTACTGGAGATGATGACACATTATTGTTTATAGATCCACTAAGTCTCTGTCTCTGTTGGGCTAGTTCTTCCTCTCTCTCACGAGCCTCTCGCAGCTCACGCGCGATCAAACTCTCCCCGTCATGTGACGGTGACGAGATCGCCTCCTCGTACGTTATTCGTGCTCGTGTCTCAACTGGCTGGTCCTCGGCTTCACTGAGGTCGTCGGGTGTGGAGATGGCCGGTGTGGATACCGGCGTGGGAGACAGGCGGTCAGGTTCAGCGTAATCTACTATAGTTGTTTCTACAGTCATCTCGTCCTCAATAACTTCTCCACTAGATACTGAATCCTCTTCAGGCTGAAAAATACATGGATATCTAGCAATTAGCAAAACATAAATGAGCCGGATCTGGAAAATGGGCCTTTATAGCATTTTAGTCTATCATGTTTCCAGATTGGTCTGTGTCTTAGCGCAGTCAGATCAGGATTCATACTGCTCTCTCAAAGTTTCTACATAAAAATGCAGAAGCTATTAAAGAAACTTATGATTGAAATGAGCAAAAGAAAAACAAGATGTGCTTGTGAAATTATAATGCCCCTGAAAATGCTCGTATTAAGTTTTCATGTTTTCAAGTTTTCGGAATGACAGACGGAAGGACAACGGTAAAATAATATGCTCCAATACCGGGGCATAAAAATGATGTTTATCATTTAAAATGTAACTACCATCAATCAAAGCCCTATGCAAGAAAATAGTAAAACCATTTCAAAACATCCTTATTTGAAAAAGTTTCGAAACAAAACATTTACCTTTGACATATTTCTGTGTTGTCTACTTCGTTCCAGCTCTCTCTCACGTTCCTGCTGTAATCGTATTTCACGTTCTATAATACTCTCATTAGCGTTCTCATCCTCCTGTGATGATTGACTTGTGTTGTCCTGCAATCACAGACATAGACTATTACAGTCAGACTACTCCCTACACACTACCAGATGAGACGACTAAAGCTGTTGCAAACCACAAAATGCAATATTTCCTTTTTCCATCGAAATTTTTTAGACAAGGTTGAATTTAACCCATTCCCAAACGACAAAATTTTAGGAGGGTCCAAATTGAAAGATTCTGCAGACGACAAATTTCAAGGGAAAGGAATGTTTAATTTTTAGGTCTTTTTGGATGGAAAACATTGTGGGAAATAAAGAAATTCGTCGTTGTAAATGCAAAACCTCGTATCTCGTTTTTGGAAAATTTTAAAAGGGGTTGGAAAATGTGTAATAACGTTTTCAAAACTTAAATGTTTTACTTGAAAATTGGACATATTGTTCACAAATAATGTGTCATTAATTAAGATCAGTAGAAATATCTCAAAACCTACGCAAATTGTCTATTCATGGGCGCACAAGTTTGTACTTTGAAAATCGCGACAATCGACATACGAGGTTTTGCATTTACAACGACGAATTGCTTGTCACAATCAATTTCTTCATTTTCCACGATGTTTACCATGGCCATTATTTTGTGGGGAGTCAAAAAGAGTTATTGTATGGTAATGGGTTACAGGAGCTGCAGATGACTTGATTTTTTTTCCCAAATAGAAAATATGTATATTACAGCAAAAAAACATTTAAGGAAAGTGAGAATATTTTTTTTTTTTTAATGGGGGGGGGGGGGGGGGGTTCCTGGTGTTAAGTAAAGAGAATAACTTTATCTCATATTACCATAACAGTAGCTACTTAATTCAGCTTAGAAATTGAATTCAGTTTGTTTAGAACCAAACTTCTGGACATACACACAACTTGCTGTGTAATATTTCTTACCAGAAACTTGAGCTTTTGAATATTCTTGTCCATAATCAACATTATGATGGAAGAATTATTTGATAGTTCCAAATGCATCATTATATTCCAAATATCTTTATTTTCCTTGTTTCACTTTATTCCATCCAAAACCAGTTTAGTAATTCTTGAACAATCATAGTGCTACTGATAAAGTCCAAAGAGTTAATCGCAAAGCTATGGTAAATGCATTCAGTTCTATAAGCACTTACCATACTTTTATCTTAGCCCAGGTATTTGATGAGAAATGAGTAAGGAATTCCTTATTTAGAAGTGACAAACCTTTATCAATATCATCATTAATAGGTAAGCTATGTGATATGACTCACTTATTCTAGCTAACAGTTTCTAGGGAATGCCTTAACATTAAAACAAAATTTAGACCATTCCAAAGTGAAATCAGCTGTTACAGATATGACAAAATCAATATGGCTTTATCAAGAAACTGTAGGCTTAGAGATCATGCGAGAAAATAGAAAATGCTGATAAAAACTATTTTCGTTTTTAGCTCCACTGGCCTTCAGGCCAGCAGGCTATTGTCATGGCGCTGTGTCCGTTGTGCGTGCGTCCGTCCGTGTGTCACCTTTTTCTTAAAAAATCTTCTCAGAAACTACTGAATGGATTTCAATCAAACTTCACAGGAATGATCCTTAGGTGGTTCTCTATCAGATTCCTTCAATTAATTTTGATTGAACCAGAAAGTCTTGAGTTATCTGCCCTTGAATTAAAAAAAAATGGCTGTTTGACTTTGTTTTCACTCTAGCACTTACACATATTGACCAATCAAGACAAAACTTGGTCAAAATGTTGGTGACAATAAAATCTTGACTGAGTGCAATTTTCAAGTTTATCTGAATTTTATATCATGAGTTATGTGCCCTTGAAATTGACAAAATTGTCATTTTCAGCTTAATTTTTACTTTGTTTCACTCTAGCAATTACAAATATTTACCAATCAAGACAAACTTTTAACAGAATTTCGGTGACAATAAGATCTTACCTCGGTATAATTTTCAGCTTGATCTGAATTTTATATCATGAGTTACGTGCCCTTGAAATTGACAAAATTGTCATTTTCTGCTTTATTTTGACTTTGTTTTCACTCTAGCAACTACAAATATTGACCTATCAAGACAGGACATTGACACAATATTGGTGAACATAAGATCTTGCCTGAGTGTAATTTTCAGCTTAATCTGAATTTTACATCATGAGATATGTCCCCTTTAAATTGACAAAATTACCATTTTTGACCTTATTTTTACTCAAACAGCCATAAATATTTCCCAATCGATATGAAACTTTCACATAATTTTACCGGTCAAAAGACCTTGCATGGATGTAATTTTCAGCATCATCTGAATCTTAAATCCTGATTTATGTGCCCTAGAATTTACCAAAATTGCTGTTTTCGACTGTCTTTATATCTTCAAATGTTGAACAAACAGGTCAAAACTTAAACAAGATGTAGGCAAAGTTAATTAAGACCTTGCATTAGTGTGATTCTTAGCTTGATAGGAATATAAATCCTCAGTTATATGCTTAAGAATCTCAGGCCTGTGGAGCGATTCAAGACCTTCAGGTCTTCTAGTTTCCCTAAAATATACCCGTGTAATGAGTTGTAAAATCTCTATTTTCAGTAACATTTGTTTTGTAATTGAACTTGTTTATAATTTTGTGGTTTAGGAGATGGTCAATTGTAATTTTATCAGACTTCTTAACACTTTCCCAAATGTAAAAATTTTACACAAAGATAGGACAAAAATGTCCCTTTCACAAGGAAAGGATGGAAACCGCAGTCTGCAAGGTATAAAATCGTTAAATAAAACATCAATATGGTAATATCAGGAATTTGATCTGTCGGCTATTTTACCATGGTGATAAGTAGATAGCAGAATTATAGGACATTATTTCATACTGATTACAGAGGCTTTGTCTAATAGCCACTCCCTAGTTTAGCAGAATTTTCATTTACTTTAAACACATAAAATGTGGTTACAAAAAAGCTTTAGCCTAGACGTTTTTCAACACAACATTGTTAACCAAAACTGTTTCAAAATCAAAGCACTGAAGGTACTTGTTTCTCTATGTTATGTTTGATTTATGATTGAAAGTATTGGCCAATTGATGTTTAAGAATGCCATACTTGCTCTATATCATGTTTGTCTCAAACAAATCCAGGAGAAGGTACCAATTATAAAAGTAAAGCACTAGGATTAGATCCACAATAAAATCCACAATACATGACCAAGAGATTATCACCTATTAGAACTATATCTTGCAGCTGTCACTGTATGATAAAGACCACTGTTTGCTAGGATGGAACATTTGTCCAAACACTTCACAGCTCATGCACATTGTCCAACCTGATTCTATTGAAACCCTATGAAGATTATTGAACAAGAGGCCCAGGAGGGCCTGAATCGCTCCACTGGCTAAAGTGGAAGAATTATCTCATGATTTCTTGTAAGCCTTACACAGCCAAATCTTGAAATTTGTGAATAAATTTTGAAGAGAGACTCAAAGAACATTCTTGCAAAGTCTGGTTCAAATTGGCCCAATGGTTGATTTTTAAAGAATTTTCTTATGATTTCTCTAAGTCCGATAAGCCCCTTCTTCCCTGCCACGCCCACTTTTTTTGACAAATGTAAAATATTGTGAATAAATTTTGAAAAGAGAGACTCAAAGAACATTCCTGCAAAGTCTGGTTCAAATTGGCCCAATAGTTTATTTTTAAAGAATTTTCTTAAGATTTTTTAAGTCTGATAAGCCCCTTTCTCCCTGCCACAGCCATATTTTTTGACAAATGTAAACATTTGTGAACAAATTTTGAAAAGAATGACTCTAGGCACATTTCTGTCAGGTTTGGTTCAAAATGGCGCAATGGTTGATTTTTAAAGAATTTTCTTATGATTTCTTTAAGTCTGATAAGCCCCTTTCTCCATGCCACAGCCACATTTTTTGACAAATGTAAAAATTTGTGAACACAATTTGAAAAGAATGACTCAAGGCACATTCCTGCCAGGTTTGGTTAAAATTGGCGCAATGGTTGATTTTTAAAGAATTTTCTTATGATTTCTTTAAGTCTGATAAGCCCCTTTCTCCCTGCCACGGCCACATTTTTTGACAAATGTAAAAATTTGTGAACACATTTTGAAAAGAATGACTCAAGGCACATTCCTGCCAGGTTTGGTTAAAATTGACCCAATGGTTGATTTTTAAGGAATTTTCTTATGATTTCTCTAAGTCTGATAAGCCCCGCCCTGCCACGCCCACATTTTTTGACGAATCAAAAATTCACTAACAAGTTTTGAAAAGGGTCACTCAAGGAACATTCCTGCCAAGTTTGGTCAAAATTGGCCCACTGGTATAAGAGGAGAAGATGTTTAAAGAAAAAGTTAACGGACGCACGGACGGACGGACGCACGACGGACACAACGCCATGACAATAGCTCGCTGGCCTTCGGCCAGTGGAGCTAAAAACTATTGTAAGATGTGCATATGGCTGCTTTTCAACAAAAACATTGTATCTACAGCTTGTCTAAAGCTGTAGATATGAGGTTTTCATTGAAAAGCAACAGTATATTCATTTTCAATAAACCCTCCAACTTGACTGTGACAGACTGATGATCCTAATTATCTATATATCCCAAAAAACTTGTAACTGCAGCCAATATAGAAGTTTGTTGAAATGCAGAGAGATGCTAGCACAGCAGTGACATGATATAGAGACAAGAGTGCCTGAAAGGCACTGATATCGCTCACCTGAGTTCTTCGTGTATTTGATTGTGTACAATATAAATTTTGTTGTAAACAAATATATATGTCAGTATTATGTCAAATTAAATTATTGTAAACTAGAATATCACTGAAAGTGATCATACCCCCCATTGATTTTTCACATGATTTCTCCTAGTCCGATAAGCCCCGCCCTGCCACGCCCATAATTTTTGACAAATCAAAAATTCACGAACAAGTTTTGAAAAGGGTCACCAAGGGACATTCCTTTCAAGTTTGGTAATAATTAGCCCAGTGGTTAAGGAGGAGAAGATTTTTGAATAATTATCTTACGATTTCTCGAAGTCTGATAAGCTCCGCCCTGCCACGCCCACAATTTTTGACGAATCAAAAATTCATGAGCATGTGTTGAAAACAGTCACTCAAGGGACATTTTTGCCAAGCTTGATTCTAATTGGCCTGATAATTGATTTTTAAAGATTTTTCACATGATTTCTCTAAGTCCGATAAGCCTCGCCCTGCAACGCCCACAATTTTTGACGAATCAAAAATTCACGAACAAGTTTTGAAAAGGGTCACCCAATAAACACATCTGCCAAGTTTGGAAAGAATTGACCAAGTGGTTGAGGAGGAGAAGACTTTTGAAGAATTACCTAAAGATTTCTTTTAGTCTGATAAGCCCCGCCCTGCCACGCCCACAATTTTTGACAAATCAAAAATTCACGAACAAGTTTTGAAAAGGGTCACCCAATAAACATTCCTTTCAAGTTTGGTAAGAATCAGCCCAATGGTTAAGGAGAAGAAGATTTTTGAATAACTATCTTACGATTTCTCGAAGTCTGATAAGCCCCGCCCTGCCACGCCCACAATTTTTGACGAATCAAAAATTCATGAGCATGTGTTGAAAACAGTCACTCAAGGGATATTTCTGCCAAGCTTGATTCAAATTGGCCTGATAATTGATTTTTAAAGATTTTTCACATGATTTCTCTAAGTTCGAAAAGCCCCGCCCTGCCACGCCCACAATTTTTGACGAATCAAAAATTCACGAACAAGTTTTGAAAAGGGTCACTCAAGGAACATTTCTGCCAAGTTTGGAAATAATTGGCCTAGTGGTTGAGGAGGAGAAGATTTTTGAAGAATTCCCTAATGATTTCTTTAAGTCTGATAAGCCCCGCCCTGCCACGCCCACATTTTTTGACGAATCAAAAATTCATGAACAAGTTTTGAAAAGGGTCACCCAAGGAACATTTCTGCCAAGTTTGGAAAGAATTGGCCCAATGGTTGAGGAGGAGAAGATTTTTGAAGAATTTCCTAATGATTTCTTTAAGTCTGATAAGCCCCGCCCTGCCACGCCCACATTTTTTGACGAATCAAAAATTCACGAACAATTTTGAAAAGGGTCACCTAAGGAACATTTCTGCCAAGTTTGGAAAGAATTGGCCCAGTGGTTGAGGAGGAGAAGATGTTTAAAGCAATTGTTGACGACTTCCGACGACCGACGCACGACGCACGCCGGACACAGGGTGATCACAAAAGCTCACCTTGAGCATGTTGCTCAGGTGAGCTAAAAAGACAGCAACATTTTTGTGTATCTAGGGACCACTGTTATTATGTTTTGATGATAAATATGCATTTTATCCCAATGTAAACTGATAAAGAAACTGGCCAATGGACTTCCTGTACTTTCTGACTTTCTAAAACATATCATGAACTCATCCATTCTAAATTTGAATCTTTCCTCACAAAATACTTTGAGAGAATCATGAATTTGAAATGACAAGGCGAAAGCCACTACTGCATTCAGGGGTCTTGCTACCAATTTTTGTTTGGGGCCAGGGGCCAGTGAAATTGGGAAAAATAGCGATGTGTTCACCTAAATTGGGAAAAACTAAAACAAGTTTGTATTCATACTGTCACTCAGTTCTGCTGAAAATTAGACTGTAGTGATGTAAAATGCATTTGTACATACTCTTGTTTAAGAATCTACTCTAAAACTGTCTTCAAAATGATTGTAAATGAAGATGAGGTCTTGACATGGGGCATTCTGGGTCCTCATTGGGAATTTTCACCAGAGAATTGGGAAAAAAAGATACTTTTTGCCATTGGGAATGGGGCCCAATAACGGCCCCAAATTTTGGCAAACGAGACCCCTGGCATTATCAAGTAAAGAATTTTAGAGCATTTTTGACACAAGACAATTCTGTTGTCAACAAAAAAAGCAAAGCACTAAATGCATCAAAGAATTGCTTACATTTTTGTATCCTTTTTATAAATCCTTTGAAATTCACAAATAAAGAGTCCTCACTATAACAAAATCTCGAGGTACTATTCCATTTAAACGATTTAAACAAACCAAAACAAAACTATCTGATAGTCCTTCTATTCAGCCATTTATAGAGATTTCAACCAGTGCCAATATTAAGGCATATGACAGTATGCTCAAGATTTACGGCTATGATCTAGGTCACCATGATCTAAGTTCAAATGGTCTTATTGGGTAATTTAACAATCATGCCTGGGAAAACAATACCACATTTCCAAAATATTGGTCAATCAACATAATTATCTTATCGCCGCTATTTATCCTTTCCTCTCATGCTTTCGATAGGTCACATGGTTTCGATAGCCTTGTGATTTTCAGAAGTGCTTACAATCTGAGTACCATTCCTTGTGCATCTAAATGCTATTGCTGCAAACAAAGTCTATGGTCAAAGAAATTTGGAGACGAATGATTTTTATATGAAAAAACTATATTTTTTGCAAAACAAAACAGAAACTAGAAAATTAAGGTCAGGGTAAAAATCATTCAACCTTATCCAAGCCTCTTTCCCTCCTAGAAAAGTTTTCAAGACGCTTGATTTTCTCCACAGTTGAGCGAGTCCCCATCCAAAAAATTGCGATTGTTATTAGGTCATCCTAGTGCTTTAAATAGGAACAAAAACAAAAGCCCTATCGGAATGATGAGAGCCTCACCTTGACGCCGCGTGATGACATGCTTTGAATATTCTGGCCAATCTATTTAGTTAGTCTGTTTGCAAATGTTATTTTCGATTTTTTATGTCTAGAACTTTGGTTCTTGAATCTATTGAGATAGTCAGAATTTTATAAAATCAGTTTGTAAATATGCAAGCACATGGTTTTAGATAAGGCTATCGAAACTACGGGACGTCAGGCTAAGCTGCAGTTACGAGTTGAAAAGAATCGATATGATATATCATTGTTGATCCAAAGGTATTATTGTAGGAAGGATGCAAGTTCATAATAGCCTTGTTGTTGAGTAGTGAATGATTTTAAGAAGAATTTTTAACATACATTCAATGAAAGGAAGAAAATATAATTCTCTTGTAAATGAAAAGCAGGCAGTTGTGGATTATTAGACACCACAAACATGGTCCACAATGTCTGCAGAGGCAGCATTACTAGAGTTAAGGTTTATAGCCCTATTTATTTGTAACCATTCAGATTAATATCGGCTTTTTCAACACCTGATCAGAAGAAAATCTGGATGGGCTGCCAAATTACTATTTACATAGCTTTACCTTAAGTATAGATTATAATTTCAAAGCAAACTTTTCAAGCATTAATAAAAATCAAATAAATTTAGTCACAGCACATGTAACTTGGCAAGACACGAAATGTGACGGTTAATCTGCAGAAACATAGTCTTGTATGCTTATTTTTTTCTATTTCACTTCGTATTTTTGAAATTCTTTTTTGTTATACATTTTTAAGTAAAACTAGTAATATGGTGATGTCTGATCACGTCCTGTTCGATAAAGTATATTCAAAATGCAGTAGATTATAAGTATAGCTCACAACAAATGACCTGGCAAAGCGTCCCTAGCAAATAGCTAGGGATGCTCTGCCAGGTCAATTATTGTGAGCTATAGATGGTAAAAAAAATCTACAAACCTAGTTAATGCTAATTCTCAATACACAAACAATAATTACAGTACATTAAATGTCAGTTTGGCTAGTCTTGACCATCAAAATTTGACCAGTAAAATATCCATCACTCGGACACCTGCTTGACAACTTACATGATGGCTTACATATTTAATGTCAGTTAATAATTTCCTTGTAGGGAATTTACTTAGGTTATAAACTGAATTTATGATAAGAATTTGTTTCACTTTCGACAAGATAGCAAGAGTTATTTTAGACAACAGTAGACATAATGCACCAAAAGAAGTTTCAATACCAGTATACTACAACACATGACGGCTAGGACATCAGTTTACAGAACACATCAAGAGAAAAGCCCACAAACAATCTCACCAAAGGAATAGGCAGATATTCAGTATTATCTTCTTTGCAAAAAAGCTTGTGCAGACAGATAAAAGGGAGGTACATAAAGATAGTGTCTTTCAAGAAAATAGCACAGAAAATATTGAAGCAAAAGGAGAAAATGCTGATTATCAGCATTTTCTTCTTTTACATCAATGTTTTTCCAATGTTTTCTATTAATGACATAACATACTGTCTTGTTTGGGAGATGTCTCAAGCCTTAGGCTATTGTCAGAAATAAAAGGATAAAGGCAATAAGAATAAGGGAGATAATAGCTACTCACATCCTCCTCGGACTGTTTATCTCCCCTGATGGCCTCTTCACGTTCCCTCTGTTCTAACAACTCTTGTTGTATCAATTCTTCCCTCTGTTGTAACTCTGAACCACGATCAGCTTCTGTCATCTCGTGGTACGTCGGTTTGTTATTATTCTCCTCTTTACTCTCAAACGCAGATTTAACAATCACATTTTGTCCTGCGTCCGGTTGTAACCGGCCTTCTTTCTCTTTGCGTAAAAGTTCCTCGCGTTCCATGGCAAGTCTGATTTCGCGCTCGATGGCACTTTCATTGGCATTTTCTGGGTCCTCCATTTTCTCCTCGTTTTCGGATTCTGAATCTGTATCTACTCTAGATTTGACAACGTCGGCAGGAGCAAGTCTCGATTTAGTAGGGAGTTTCACCTCCCAGTGTCTGACCTGTTTCACAGGTTCTTTACTTTTCTGTGGAGTTTGTTTGTCTGTGTCCGTAGTTTTCAGTATATTTTCCCACTGTTTCCGCGTGGTGGAAAGGTTGGCTATAGATTCTCTATCTACAGATTCAGTATTCCCGTCCTCCTGTACGACGTTGTGACTGTACAGATCGACCTTGTCAGGTTTGGCCTCCCAGTCTATGTTGGCACGTTTATTGACCTCTGACCTCCATTCTTGTACGGAATCATCGGGCGTGGCGGGACTTTCTACTAACTGTGAATCTGTAATTATACAAACACATATTTCGTTAATTATCTTGTAATAAAATCAATGCCTTTCTGTTTCAATCCTTTCCAGACAACAAACTTTCAAATTGGTCCATATGAAATTAAACCGTTTGTCTCATTCGTATCTGTATCTACAATAAAGTCTGGGTCACAACCCAAGCATCCATTATATCATAGTACTAGTGTTTTAATTTTCTTAACTAGATTTTAGAATACTTGTGGTTCTTACAGCAAAAGCAAAGTCAAAAGCAGCAATCATGTGGTCAATGCAAAAAGAAAGTAAATGATTGACTAATATTTTAGGGATGTTAGAGCGATAATAAAATGTAAAACTGTGATTTTTGCCAAATTCAAGGACACATAATTCAGTATGAATATTTAAAATCAAATCGAAAATCAAACACATGCAAGATATTATGGTCACTATCATTCTGTTCAAATTTTGTCTATATTAGTCAATATTCGTGGCTTCAAGAGTGGAAAAAGTGTTGAAAACTGAAATTTTGTCAATTTCAAGGGCACATAACTCAGATTGTAACAGTGTGATCATGTTGAAAATTACACATAAGCAAGATCTTGTTGTCAACAAGATTAGTTCCAAGTATCATCTTGATTGGTTAACATTTGTGGTTGTTAGAGTGAAAACAAAGTCGAAAATGACAATTTTGTCAAATTCAAGGGCACATAACTCATGATGTAAGATTCCGAGCAAGCTGAAAATTACACCCAGGCAGCATATAATGCTTAAATGTATTCTGTCCAAGTTTTGTCTTGATTGGTCAGTATTAAAATTTTGTAGATTTTAGAGTAAAAATAAAGTCAAAACTAGCAAAATAGAGCCGAAAATGGCAATTTTTGGCAATTTCAAGGGCACATAACTTATGCTATA
Organism: Fragum sueziense; assembly: GCA_963680895.1. NCBI lineage: Eukaryota > Metazoa > Mollusca > Bivalvia > Cardiida > Cardiidae > Fragum > Fragum sueziense. The sequence goes on from CAVMGG010000662.1 coordinate 53,423, forward strand.
AAATTCAGATCAAGCTGAAAATTTTACCAAGGCAAGATCTTATAGTCAGCATCATTCTATAAAAGTTTTGTCTTGTTTAGTAAATATTTGTAGTTGCTAGAGTGAAAACAAAGTCAAAATACAGCCGAAAATGGCAATTCTGTCAATTTCAAGGGCACATAACTCATGATGTAAAATTCAGATCAAGCTGAAAATTTTACCAAGGCAAGATCTTGTAGTCAGCATCATTCTGTCAAAGTTTTGTCTTGATTGTTCAGTATTTGTAGATTTAAGAAGAAAACTAAAGTCAAAACCTGCTACTTTTGACATTCAAGGGCAGATAACTCAGGTTATTCTGGTTCAATCCATATTCTTTGAAGGAATCTGAGAGAGGGTCACCCAAGGATCATTCCTGTGAAGTTTGGTTGAAATCCATCCAGTAGTTTTTGAGAAGAAGATTTTTAAAGAAAAAGTTTACGGACGCACGCACGCACGCACGGACGGACGGACGCACGACGGACACACCGCCATGACAATAGCCCGCTGGCCTGAAAGGCCAGTGGAGCTAAAAATCAGCGACGATGGACGAAATCAGATTTTTTTGCTATCAAATATTCCAGCTGAAAGTTGGGCAAAAAGCAAGCTGGCAGATGTATGGCGTGTGGAACGTTGCAAAATTCGATAAATATTTTATGTGATAAAATTTTATATTTACATTCTATAATTTTTTATTTATATTCTAAAATTATTTTTATGTGATATGATTTTTTATTTATATTCTATATTTTTTATTTATGTTCTATATCTTTATTTATATTCGATAATAGTGTGATCGGATTGATAATTTCTACCCGGCCTGTACCCAACCTGCTTTCGGTAATAAAAAATATAGAATATAAAGCGACTGTACATGTAGATGTTATGTTTTGATTGTCTACAGATCCAGAATCCTAGGTTCCAACCGCCGACCAGATCAACTCGATCAAGCCCAAGCAAGCGATCGAGTTCAGATCGAATTTGATCGGCATAGGTAATCGGAAATTGTCTGGTAATCACGTTTGATCGGAAACGCCACGGCTTTTATCTCGGATTTCTTTAATTGTAAACAAATTGGCGTGCGATGGAGTATAAAATCGATCGGAAAGCGGCTTTGTGTTGATTTTGTGTTGATCGGGTAGAAAATCGACCCGATCAGGAAATGATAGTGTCTGGGAGTCGAGTGTGGTCTGGTTAATATCGTTCACTCGACCAGCACCCAACCTAAACTAGACTACCTCGACTGATATGCGAGTGAATCCAGACATTATTGCGATTAACTCGTCCTCTGCTTCATCTGTCAATCCGATCAAATCGACTGTTGAAGTCGGGTTGGTCCGCTAGAGATCGAGAAAAAGTTGTTTGGTCGGGATTGGTCGGGGAATTCAAGCAATCGAGTTGATTTGACCGGCAGTGGTAACTAAAATTAATTGGGTTTTGTCGGGTGAACTTAATTCTAGAGTATCCCATGATGCAATTTTACCACATAAATTTTTTTCGCGCTATCATCGAAAATAAATAAAAATTATAGAACATAAATAAAAAATATAGAATATAAATAAAAAATTATATCACATAATTTTTTTTCGCGTTATCGAACATAAATAAAAAATATAGAACATGAATAAAAAAAAAATATACAATATAAATAAAAATTTATATCACATAAATTTTTATCGCGTTATCGAACATAAATAAAAAATAAAGAACATAAATAAAAAATATACAATATAAATAAAAATTATAGGATATAAACATAAAATTATATCACATAAAATATTTTTAGAATATAAATAAAAAAAATATAGAATATAAATATTTAACAAATAATACATGGCATTGCGGGCGATATGCAAGTTTATGGACTGGTCTGTCGGGCCAAAGATGTTATATGGACCGAAGCGAAGCTGAGGTCCATATCACATCTGAGGCCCGACAGACCAGTCCATAAACTTGCATTTCGCCCGCAATGCCATGTATTATTTGTTATATTATACCGAATCCTTCGAATAAAACATAAGATGAAAAAATGTAATAGCTGTATAATTATGTTATAGATCTATAGCCATACATGAAGAGAGTCATACATTTTGAGTATAGATTGACAATAGGCTAACTCTTGTTTTATTTTTTCCTTCAAACAATTATCCATTATATCAATCTAATTATTCTTTTATATTTTTCTTAAATATTTTTACACCAAAAATGCCATAGATCTATATTTTATGTCCATCATTTATGCACCCATCGGATGATCCTTGCCAATAAAGATAGATATACATGTATACTGTAATAGATCTAGATCTAGGCCTACTGATACGGAATGATTGATATGAATCTTTCTGGCGATTTCAAAATGTTATAATCTGGTTTTGAACTTCCCGAAAGGCTTTGGGATAAGAACTAGAGATCTACATTTAAAAAAGTTAGTTTTGTCATTTCTCTTTCCTCATTATTTTCTAAACTGTAAGTTACACCAATACAACGTATGTAGATCTATTTACCCGTTTTCAAACGACAAAAATAAGGGGTGTTCTTACTTGAAAGCTACTGCAGACAACAAAACATGTGTAAATAAAGATAGGCCTAAAATGTGTGTACAATATAGATCTACCACAGAAAGTATCGAAGCAAAAGGAACAAATCCTGGTTATCATCAGTTTCTTCTTGTGTCTAAATGTTGTTCTTCTAAGTATTTTCTTTTAGAGACGTCAAGAACAGGTCTTGTTTGGAAAAGGGTTAGGCAATATTCACTGAAAAAATAAGATTTTCGCACTCTATAACAATAAACAACATTGTTGTTGGAGACCGCTGCGTGTATTCATTAATGTAGAGAAAACACGTCATAATGACGTCATATGCGTACGCATTACCCTATCGTGAAAAATACACGACGCGCACCGGTCAATATACTGATTTATCGGCCCGGAGCCCCGGGCGATATACTGATTTATGGACCGGCCGCCGTTACAATGAAAATAGAAGGAATCGGTGTCGATGAGGTATAATATAAAATTATATCACATAAAAATATTTATCGAATTTTGCTACGTTCCACACGCCATACAGATGCTTTGAAAAATACATGTTTACAACAACAATTATCATGCAGTTGTTATTTTATATTTGAGCTGGAACTGTGTACAAAGAAAGAAAGGCTATAATTGAGTATGGTTTATGTCCATCAAAAATTAATGAAATTATAGAGAAAGTTAAAAATTGAAAACTGAAAAATAGTACAGTCTGATATTTTTTCTAAACTACATGCCTTAGGCCATAAAAAAAAATAGCTGTGTTTCCGATGAACTTGACAAAATAAATTGGGTCGGTAGGTCGGAAAAACTTTTTTTTTTTTTTTTTTTTTTTTTTAAATAACCCCCCCCCCCCCCCTCCTCTTGTAAAATTTGGAATTCTGAATCTGCCTCAATAAAACATTGAATGCATGATCTATCGTATTTCCCGATTTGTTTGTGATCAAAGAATACCGATAATCTCGATCCACTAGTTGTTAAATCGCTAATTATATAGTCAATCCATTAAATTGTTTGACACCCCCGACACACTTATTGTAAGTTGTCAGGTCTGATTAGCGTCGAATTTTTAAGGTGTGCGTTTATCTCTTAAAGTAGCAGAAGAAAATGTAAAACATGTGAAGATATCGGAAAAATAACCCATCTGATCAAATTCAGCACATTGGCGTGCATCGCTATCTTACGATCGTATGTACATAGATCTACGTAGATTCAACATAAATGCATGAATTGGAACAAAAGAATCATTGCCTGTATAATTCTATTGTTTTTGTATACGAAATGAACTCTGATAAGAGGTATTGTCCAGCAAAGATTAACCCGAGACATCTGCATATGTAATGACCCCACCTCGGCAATGTTTTGTTAAAGACACTCAACTAACGGACGTTGTGCACGAAAATTAAGTTGTCCCGGGTTAATTTGGGTGGACAATACCTTGTTTGCAACGAAAGGACAAAATTCCGACCTCCATCTTGATATGCTATTCTACAAAGTAACAAGCTTCCATTTAT
>CAVMGG010000663.1:0-2500 GCA_963680895.1 Fragum sueziense
TCAGTCAGTCAGTCACAGTCAGTGAGTCAGTCACAGTAAGTGAGTCAGTCACAGTCAGTGAGTCAGTCAGTGAGTCAGTCACAGTCAGTGAGTCAGTCTGTGAGTCAGTCAGTCATTCAGTCAGTAGGTCAGTCAGTCTGTCTCTCAGTCAGTAGGTCAGTCTGTCAGTAGGTCTTTCAGTAGGTCAGTCATTTGGTCGATCGATCAGTCAGTCAGTTAGTCAGTCTGCCAGTAGGTCAGCCAGTCAGTCAGTAGGTCATTCTGTCAGTCAGTGGGTCAGCCAGTCCGTCATTAGGTCATTCAGCAGTCACTAGGTCAGCCAATCTGTAAGTAAGTCAGTAAGTTGGTCAGTCAGCTAATCACTCAGACTGTAAGACAGCTAGTCACTCAGTCTGTCAGACAGCTAGTCACCCAGTCAGTCAGTCAGACAGCTAGTCACTCAGTCTGTCAGACAGCTAGTCACTCAGTCAGTCAGTAGGTCAGCCAGTCAGTCAGTCAGTAGGTCAACCAGTTAGCAGGTCAAGAGATCAGTCAGTCAGTCAGTAGATCAGCCAGTCAGTCAGTAGGTCAATTTGTCATTCAGTGGGTCAGTCAGTCTGTCTTTAGGTCATCAAGTCTGTCAGTCAGCCAGTCACTCAGTAGGTCAGTCAGTTGCTCAGCCTGTCATTCACTGAGCCAGTCAGTCAGTCACTGAGTCAGTCAGTCTGTCGGTGGGTGGGTCAGTCACTGAGTCAGTCAGTCTGTCGGTGGGTGGGTCGGTCTGTGGGTGGGTCGGTCTGTGGGTGGGTCAGTCGGTCGGTCGGTCGGTCGGTCGGTCGGTCGGTCGGTCGGTCGGTCGGTCGGGTCGGCGGGTCGGGTCGGGTCGGGTCGGGTCGGGTCGGGTCGGGTCGGGTCGGGTCGGGTCGGGTCGGGTCGGTCGGTCGGTCGGTCGGTCGGTCGGTCGGTCGGTCGGTCGGTCGGTCGGTCGGTCGGTCAGTCAGTCAGTCAGTCAGTCAGTCAGTCAGTCAGTCAGTCAGTCAGTTAGTCAGTCAGTCAGTCAGTTAGTCAGTTAGTCAGTCAGTCAGTCTGCCAGTAGGTCAGCCAGTCAGTCAGTAGGTCATTCTGTCAGTCAGTGGGTCAGCCAGTCCGTCATTAGGTCATTCAGCAGTCACTAGGTCAGCCAATCTGTAAGTCAGTCAGTTAGTTGGTCAGTCAGCTAATCACTCAGACTGTAAGACAGCTAGTCACTCAGTCTGTCAGACAACTAGTCACCCAGTCAGTCAGTCAGACAGCTAGTCACTCAGTCTGTCAGACAGCTAGTCACTCAGTCAGTCAGTAGGTCAGCCAGTCAGTCAGTCAGTAGGTCAACCAGTTAGCAGGTCAAGAGATCAGTCAGTCAGTCAGTAGATCAGCCAGTCAGTCAGTAGGTCAATTTGTCATTCAGTGGGTCAGTCAGTCTGTCTTTAGGTCATCAAGTCTGTCAGTCAGCCAGTCACTCAGTAGGTCAGTCAGTTGCTCAGCCTGTCATTCACTGAGCCAGTCAGTCAGTCACTGAGTCAGTCAGTCTGTCGGTGGGTGGGTCAGTCACTGAGTCAGTCAGTCTGTCGGTGGGTGGGTCGGTCTGTGGGTGGGTCGGTCTGTGGGTGGGTCAGTCGGTCGGTCGGTCGGTCGGTCGGTCGGTCGGTCGGTCGGTCGGTCGGTCGGTCGGTCAGGTCGGGTCGGGTCGGGTCGGGTCGGGTCGGGTCGGGTCGGGTCGGGTCGGGTCGGGTCGGGTCGGGTCGGGTCGGGTCGGTCGGTCGGTCGGTCGGTCGGTCGGTCGGTCGGTCGGTCGGTCGGTCGGTCGGTCGGTCGGTCAGGTCAGTCAGTCAGTCAGTCAGTCAGTCAGTCAGTCAGTCAGTCAGTCAGTCAGTTAGTCAGTCAGTCAGTCAGTCAGTTAGTCAGTTAGTCAGCTACTCAGTCAGTCAGTCAGTCAGTCAGTCAGTCAGTCAGTCAGTCAGTCAGTCAGTCAGTCAGTCAGTCAGTCAGTCAGTCAGTCAGTCAGTCAGTCTGCCAGTAGGTCAGCCAGTCAGTCAGTAGGTCAGCCAGTCAGTCAGTAGGTCATTCTGTCAGTCTGTGGGTCAGCCAGTCCGTCATTAGGTCATTCAGCAGTCATAAGGTCAGTCAGTCAGTCAGTCAGTCAGTCAGTCAGTCAGTCAGCTAGTCAGCTAGTTAGTCAGCTAGTCACTCAGTCTGTCAGACAGCTAGTCACTCAGTAGGTTGTTCAGTCAGTCGGTCTTACCGTCGGTCGGTCAGTCAGTCACTCAGTCTGTCAGACAGCTAGTCACTCAGTCTGTCAGACATCTACTCACTCAGTCAGTCAGTATGTCAGCCAGTCAGTCAGTCAGTAAATCAGTCAGTCAGTCACAGTCAGTGAGTCAGTCACAGTAAGTGAGTCAGTCACAGTCAGTGAGTCAGTCAGTGAGTCAGTCACAGTCAGTGAGTCAGTCTGTGAGTCAGTCAGTCATTCAGTCAGTAGGTCAGT
>CAVMGG010000663.1:7500-32639 GCA_963680895.1 Fragum sueziense
ACCCAGTCAGTCATTCAGACAGCTAGTCACTCAGTCTGTCAGACAGCTAGTCACTCAGTCAGTCAGTAGGTCAGCCAGTCAGTCAGTCAGTAGGTCAACCAGTTAGCAGGTCAAGAGATCAGTCAGTCAGTCAGTAGATCAGCCAGTCAGTCAGTAGGTCAATTTGTCATTCAGTGGGTCAGTCAGTCTGTCTTTAGGTCATCAAGTCTGTCAGTCAGCCAGTCACTCAGTAGGTCAGTCAGTTGCTCAGCCTGTCATTCACTGAGCCAGTCAGTCAGTCACTGAGTCAGTCAGTCTGTCGGTGGGTGGGTCAGTCACTGAGTCAGTCAGTCTGTCGGTGGGTGGGTCGGTCTGTGGGTGGGTCGGTCTGTGGGTGGGTCAGTCGGTCGGTCGGTCGGTCGGTCGGTCGGTCGGGTCGGGTCGGGTCGGGTCGGGTCGGGTCGGGTCGGGTCGGGTCGGGTCGGGTCGGGTCGGGTCGGGTCGGGTCGGTCGGTCGGTCGGTCGGTCGGTCGGTCGGTCGGTCGGTCGGTCGGTCGGTCGGTCGGTCGGTCGGTCGGTCAGTCAGTCAGTCAGTCAGTCAGTCAGTCAGTCAGTCAGTCAGTCAGTCAGTCAGTTAGTCAGTCAGTCAGTCAGTCAGTTAGTCAGTTAATCAGCTACTCAGTCAGTCAGTCAGTCAGTCAGTCAGTCAGTCAGTCAGTCAGTCAGTCAGTCAGTCAGTCAGTCAGTCAGTCAGTCAGTCAGTCAGTCAGTCAGTCAGTCAGTCAGTCAGTCAGTCAGTCAGTCAGTCAGTCAGTCAGTCAGTCTGCCAGTAGGTCAGCCAGTCAGTCAGTAGGTCATTCTGTCAGTCTGTGGGTCAGCCAGTCCGTCATTAGGTCATTCAGCAGTCATAAGGTCAGTCAGTCAGTCAGTCAGTCAGTCAGCTAGTCAGTCAGCTAGTCAGCTAGTTAGTCAGCTAGTCACTCAGTCTGTCAGACAGCTAGTCACTCAGTAGGTTGGTCAGTCAGTCGGTCTTACCGTCGGTCGGTCAGTGAGTCACTCAGTCTGTCAGACAGCTAGTCACTCAGTCTGTCAGACATCTACTCACTCAGTCAGTCAGTATGTCAGCCAGTCAGTCAGTCAGTAAATCAGTCAGTCAGTCACAGTCAGTGAGTCAGTCACAGTAAGTGAGTCAGTCACAGTCAGTGAGTCAGTCAGTGAGTCAGTCACAGTCAGTGAGTCAGTCTGTGAGTCAGTCAGTCATTCAGTCAGTAGGTCAGTCAGTCTGTCTCTCAGTCAGTAGGTCAGTCTGTCAGTAGGTCTTTCAGTAGGTCAGTCATTTGGTCGATCGATCAGTCAGTCAGTTAGTCAGTCTGCCAGTAGGTCAGCCAGTCAGTCAGTAGGTCATTCTGTCAGTCAGTGGGTCAGCCAGTCCGTCATTAGGTCATTCAGCAGTCACTAGGTCAGCCAATCTGTAAGTCAGTCAGTTAGTTGGTCAGTCAGCTAATCACTCAGACTGTAAGACAGCTAGTCACTCAGTCTGTCAGACAGCTAGTCACCCAGTCAGTCAGTCAGACAGCTAGTCACTCAGTCTGTCAGACAGCTAGTCACTCAGTCAGTCAGTAGGTCAGCCAGTCAGTCAGTCAGTAGGTCAACCAGTTAGCAGGTCAAGAGATCAGTCAGTCAGTCAGTAGATCAGCCAGTCAGTCAGTAGGTCAATTTGTCATTCAGTGGGTCAGTCAGTCTGTCTTTAGGTCATCAAGTCTGTCAGTCAGCCAGTCACTCAGTAGGTCAGTCAGTTGCTCAGCCTGTCATTCACTGAGCCAGTCAGTCAGTCACTGAGTCAGTCAGTCTGTCGGTGGGTGGGTCAGTCACTGAGTCAGTCAGTCTGTCGGTGGGTGGGTCGGTCTGTGGGTGGGTCGGTCTGTGGGTGGGTCAGTCGGTCGGTCGGTCGGTCGGTCGGTCGGGTCGGGTCGGGTCGGGTCGGGTCGGGTCGGGTCGGGTCGGGTCGGGTCGGGTCGGGTCGGGTCGGGTCGGGTCGGGTCGGGTCGGGTCGGGTCGGGTCGGGTCGGTCGGTCGGTCGGTCGGTCGGTCGGTCGGTCGGTCGGTCGGTCGGTCGGTCGGTCAGTCAGTCAGTCAGTCAGTCAGTCAGTCAGTCAGTCAGTCAGTCAGTCAGTTAGTCAGTCAGTCAGTCAGTCAGTTAGTCAGTTAGTCAGCTACTCAGTCAGTCAGTCAGTCAGTCAGTCAGTCAGTCAGTCATTCAGTCAGTCAGTCAGTCAGTCAGTCAGTCAGTCAGTCAGTCAGTCAGTCAGTCAGTCAGTCAGTCAGTCAGTCAGTCAGTCAGTCAGTCAGTCAGTCTGCCAGTAGGTCAGCCAGTCAGTCAGTAGGTCATTCTGTCAGTCTGTGGGTCAGCCAGTCCGTCATTAGGTCATTCAGCAGTCATAAGGTCAGTCAGTCAGTCAGTCAGTCAGTCAGCTAGTCAGTCAGCTAGTCAGCTAGTTAGTCAGCTAGTCACTCAGTCTGTCAGACAGCTAGTCACTCAGTAGGTTGGTCAGTCAGTCGGTCTTACCGTCGGTCGGTCAGTCAGTCACTCAGTCTGTCAGACAGCTAGTCACTCAGTCTGTCAGACATCTACTCACTCAGTCAGTCAGTATGTCAGCCAGTCAGTCAGTCAGTAAATCAGTCAGTCAGTCACAGTCAGTGAGTCAGTCACAGTAAGTGAGTCAGTCACAGTCAGTGAGTCAGTCAGTGAGTCAGTCACAGTCAGTGAGTCAGTCTGTGAGTCAGTCAGTCATTCAGTCAGTAGGTCAGTCAGTCTGTCTCTCAGTCAGTAGGTCAGTCTGTCAGTAGGTCTTTCAGTAGGTCAGTCATTTGGTCGATCGATCAGTCAGTCAGTTAGTCAATCTGCCAGTAGGTCAGCCAGTCAGTCAGTAGGTCATTCTGTCAGTCAGTGGGTCAGCCAGTCCGTCATTAGGTCATTCAGCAGTCACTAGGTCAGCCAATCTGTAAGTCAGTCAGTTAGTTGGTCAGTCAGCTAATCACTCAGACTGTAAGACAGCTAGTCACTCAGTCTGTCAGACAGCTAGTCACCCAGTCAGTCAGTCAGACAGCTAGTCACTCAGTCTGTCAGACAGCTAGTCACTCAGTCAGTCAGTAGGTCAGCCAGTCAGTCAGTCAGTAGGTCAATCAGTTAGCAGGTCAAGAGATCAGTCAGTCAGTCAGTAGATCAGCCAGTCAGTCAGTAGGTCAATTTGTCATTCAGTGGGTCAGTCAGTCTGTCTTTAGGTCATCAAGTCTGTCAGTCAGTCAGCCAGTCACTCAGTAGGTCAGTCAGATGCTCAGCCTGTCATTCACTGAGCCAGTCAGTCAGTCACTGAGTCAGTCAGTCTGTCGGTGGGTGGGTCAGTCACTGAGTCAGTCAGTCTGTCGGTGGGTGGGTCGGTCTGTGGGTGGGTCGGTCTGTGGGTGGGTCAGTCGGTCGGTCGGTCGGTCGGTCGGTCGGTCGGTCGGTCGGTCGGGTCGGGTCGGGTCGGGTCGGGTCGGGTCGGGTCGGGTCGGGTCGGGTCGGGTCGGGTCGGGTCGGGTCGGGTCGGGTCGGGTCGGGTCGGGTCGGGTCGGTCGGTCGGTCGGTCGGTCGGTCGGTCGGTCGGTCGGTCGGTCGGTCGGTCGGTCGGTCGGTCGGTCGGTCGGTCGGTCGGTCAGTCAGTCAGTCAGTCAGTCAGTCAGTCAGTCAGTCAGTCAGTTAGTCAGTCAGTCAGTCAGTCAGTTAGTCAGTTAGTCAGCTACTCAGTCAGTCAGTCAGTCAGTGAGTCAGTCAGTCAGTCAGTCAGTCAGTCAGTCAGTCAGTCAGTCAGTCAGTCAGTCAGTCAGTCAGTCAGTCAGTCAGTCTGCCAGTAGGTCAGCCAGTCAGTCAGTAGGTCAGCCAGTCAGTCAGTAGGTCATTCTGTCAGTCTGTGGGTCAGCCAGTCCGTCATTAGGTCATTCAGCAGTCATAAGGTCAGTCAGTCAGTCAGTCAGTCAGTCAGCTAGTCAGTCAGCTAGTCAGCTAGTTAGTCAGCTAGTCACTCAGTCTGTCAGACAGCTAGTCACTCAGTAGGTTGGTCAGTCAGTCGGTCTTACCGTCGGTCGGTCAGTCAGTCACTCAGTCTGTCAGACAGCTAGTCACTCAGTCTGTCAGACATCTACTCACTCAGTCAGTCAGTATGTCAGCCAGTCAGTCAGTCAGTAAATCAGTCAGTCAGTCACAGTCAGTGAGTCAGTCACAGTAAGTGAGTCAGTCACAGTCAGTGAGTCAGTCAGTGAGTCAGTCACAGTCAGTGAGTCAGTCTGTGAGTCAGTCAGTCATTCAGTCAGTAGGTCAGTCAGTCTGTCTCTCAGTCAGTAGGTCAGTCTGTCAGTAGGTCTTTCAGTAGGTCAGTCATTTGGTCGATCGATCAGTCAGTCAGTTAGTCAGTCTGCCAGTAGGTCAGCCAGTCAGTCAGTAGGTCATTCTGTCAGTCAGTGGGTCAGCCAGTCCGTCATTAGGTCATTCAGCAGGCACTAGGTCAGCCAATCTGTAAGTCAGTCAGTTAGTTGGTCAGTCAGCTAATCACTCAGACTGTAAGACAGCTAGTCACTCAGTCTGTCAGACAGCTAGTCACCCAGTCAGTCAGTCAGACAGCTAGTCACTCAGTCTGTCAGACAGCTAGTCACTCAGTCAGTCAGTAGGTCAGCCAGTCAGTCAGTCAGTAGGTCAACCAGTTAGCAGGTCAAGAGATCAGTCAGTCAGTCAGTAGATCAGCCAGTCAGTCAGTAGGTCAATTTGTCATTCAGTGGGTCAGTCAGTCTGTCTTTAGGTCATCAAGTCTGTCAGTCAGCCAGTCACTCAGTAGGTCAGTCAGTTGCTCAGCCTGTCATTCACTGAGCCAGTCAGTCAGTCACTGAGTCAGTCAGTCTGTCGGTATGTGGGTCAGTCACTGAGTCAGTCAGTCTGTCGGTGGGTGGGTCGGTCTGTGGGTGGGTCGGTCTGTGGGTGGGTCGGTCGGTCGGTCGGTCGGTCGGTCGGTCGGTCGGTCGGGTCGGGTCGGGTCGGGTCGGGTCGGGTCGGGTCGGGTCGGGTCGGGTCGGGTCGGGTCGGGTCGGGTCGGGTCAGGTCGGGTCGGGTCGGGTCGGTCGGTCGGTCGGTCGGTCGGTCGGTCGGTCGGTCGGTCGGTCGGTCGGTCGGTCGGTCGGTCAGTCAGTCAGTCAGTCAGTCAGTCAGTCAGTCAGTCGGTCAGTCAGTCAGTTAGTCAGTCAGTCAGTCAGTCAGTTAGTCAGTTAGTCAGTCAGTCAGTCTGCCAGTAGGTCAGCCAGTCAGTCAGTAGGTCATTCTGTCAGTCAGTGGGTCAGCCAGTCCGTCATTAGGTCATTCAGCAGTCACTAGGTCAGCCAATCTGTAAGTCAGTCAGTTAGTTGGTCAGTCAGCTAATCACTCAGACTGTAAGACAGCTAGTCACTCAGTCTGTCAGACAGCTAGTCACCCAGTCAGTCAGTCAGACAGCTAGTCACTCAGTCTGTCAGACAGCTAGTCACTCAGTCAGTCAGTAGGTCAGCCAGTCAGTCAGTCAGTAGGCCAACCAGTTAGCAGGTCAAGAGATCAATCAGTCAGTCAGTAGATCAGCCAGTCAGTCAGTAGGTCAATTTGTCATTCAGTGGGTCAGTCAGTCTGTCTTTAGGTCATCAAGTCTGTCAGTCAGCCAGTCACTCAGTAGGTCAGTCAGTTGCTCAGCCTGTCATTCACTGAGCCAGTCAGTCAGTCACTGAGTCAGTCAGTCTGTCGGTGGGTGGGTCAATCACTGAGTCAGTCAGTCTGTCGGTGGGTGGGTCGGTCTGTGGGTGGGTCGGTCTGTGGGTGGGTCAGTCGGTCGGTCGGTCGGTCGGTCGGTCGGTCGGTCGGGTCGGGTCGGGTCGGGTCGGGTCGGGTCGGGTCGGGTCGGGTCGGGTCGGGTCGGGTCGGGTCGGGTCGGGTCGGTCGGTCGGTCGGTCGGTCGGTCGGTCGGTCGGTCGGTCGGTCGGTCGGTCGGTCGGTCGGTCGGTCGGTCGGTCAGTCAGTCAGTCAGTCAGTCAGTCAGTCTGTCAGTCAGTCAGTCAGTCAGTCAGTCAGTCAGTCAGTCAGTTAGTCAGTCAGTCAGTCAGTCAGTTAGTCAGTTAGTCAGCTACTCAGTCAGTCATTCAGTCAGTCAGTCAGTCAGTCAGTCAGTCAGTCAGTCAGTCAGTCAGTCAGTCAGTCGGTCAGTCAGTCAGTCAGTCAGTCAGTCAGTCAGTCAGTCAGTCAGTCAGTCAGTCATCAGTCTGCCAGTAGGTCAGCCAGTCAGTCAGTAGGTCAGCCAGTCAGTCAGTAGGTCATTCTGTCAGTCTGTGGGTCAGCCAGTCCGTCATTAGGTCATTCAGCAGTCATAAGGTCAGTCAGTCAGTCAGTCAGTCAGTCAGCTAGTCAGTCAGCTAGTCAGCTAGTTAGTCAGCTAGTCACTCAGTCTGTCAGACAGCTAGTCACTCAGTAGGTTGGTCAGTCAGTCGGTCTTACCGTCGGTCGGTCAGTCAGTCACTCAGTCTGTCAGACAGCTAGTCACTCAGTCTGTCAGACATCTACTCACTCAGTCAGTCAGTATGTCAGCCAGTCAGTCAGTCAGTAAATCAGTCAGTCAGTCACAGTCAGTGAGTCAGTCACAGTAAGTGAGTCAGTCACAGTCAGTGAGTCAGTCAGTGAGTCAGTCACAGTCAGTGAGTCAGTCTGTGAGTCAGTCAGTCATTCAGTCAGTAGGTCAGTCAGTCTGTCTCTCAGTCAGTAGGTCAGTCTGTCAGTAGGTCTTTCAGTAGGTCAGTCATTTGGTCGATCGATCAGTCAGTCAGTTAGTCAGTCTGCCAGTAGGTCAGCCAGTCAGTCAGTAGGTCATTCTGTCAGTCAGTGGGTCAGCCAGTCCGTCATTAGGTCATTCAGCAGTCACTAGGTCAGCCAATCTGTAAGTCAGTCAGTTAGTTGGTCAGTCAGCTAATCACTCAGACTGTAAGACAGCTAGTCACTCAGTCTGTCAGACAGCTAGTCACCCAGTCAGTCAGTCAGACAGCTAGTCACCTCAGTCTGTCAGACAGCTAGTCACTCAGTCAGTCAGTAGGTCAGCCAGTCAGTCAGTCAGTAGGTAAACTAGTTAGCAGGTCAAGAGATCAGTCAGTCAGTCAGTAGATCAGCCAGTCAGTCAGTAGGTCAATTTGTCATTCAGTGGGTCAGTCAGTCTGTCTTTAGGTCATCAAGTCTGTCAGTCAGCCAGTCACTCAGTAGGTCAGTCAGTTGCTCAGCCTGTCATTCACTGAGCCAGTCAGTCAGTCACTGAGTCAGTCAGTCTGTCGGTGGGTGGGTCAGTCACTGAGTCAGTCAGTCTGTCGGTGGGTGGGTCGGTCTGTGGGTGGGTCGGTCTGTGGGTGGGTCAGTCGGTCGGTCGGTCGGTCGGTCGGTCGGTCGGTAGGTCGGTCGGTCGGTCGGTCGGGTCGTGTCGGGTCGGGTCGGGTCGGGTCGGGTCGGGTCGGGTCGGGTCGGGTCGGGTCGGGTCGGGTCGGGGCGGTCGGTCGGTCGGTCGGTCGGTCGGTCGGTCGGTCGGTCGGTCGGTCGGTCGGTCAGTCAGTCAGTCAGTCAGTCAGTCAGTCAGTCAGTCAGTCAGTTAGTCAGTCAGTCAGTTAGTCAGTTAGTCAGCTACTCAGTCAGTCAGTCAGTCAGTCAGTCAGTCAGTCAGTCAGTCAGTCAGTCAGTCAGTCAGTCAGTCAGTCAGTCAGTCAGTCAGTCAGTCAGTCAGTCAGTCAGTCAGTCAGTCAGTCAGTCAGTCAGTCAGTCTGCCAGTAGGTCAGCCAGTCAGTCAGTAGGTCATTCTGTCAGTCTGTGGGTCAGCCAGTCCGTCATTAGGTCATTCAGCAGTCATAAGGTCAGTCAGTCAGTCAGTCAGTCAGCTAGTCAGTCAGCTAGTCAGCTAGTTAGTCAGCTAGTCACTCAGTCTGTCAGACAGCTAGTCACTCAGTAGGTTGGTCAGTCAGTCGGTCTTACCGTCGGTCGGTCAGTCAGTCACTCAGTCTGTCAGACAGCTAGTCACTCAGTCTGTCAGACATCTACTCACTCAGTCAGTCAGTATGTCAGCCAGTCAGTCAGTAAATCAGTCAGTCAGTCACAGTCAGTGAGTCAGTCACAGTAAGTGAGTCAGTCACAGTCAGTGAGTCAGTCAGTGAGTCAGTCACAGTCAGTGAGTCAGTCTGTGAGTCAGTCAGTCATTCAGTCAGTAGGTCAGTCAGTCTGTCTCTCAGTCAGTAGGTCAGTCTGTCAGTAGGTCTTTCAGTAGGTCAGTCATTTGGTCGATCGATCAGTCAGTCAGTTAGTCAGTCTGCCAGTAGGTCAGCCAGTCAGTCAGTAGGTCATTCTGTCAGTCAGTGGGTCAGCCAGTCCGTCATTAGGTCATTCAGCAGTCACTAGGTCAGCCAATCTGTAAGTCAGTCAGTTAGTTGGTCAGTCAGCTAATCACTCAGACTGTAAGACAGCTAGTCACTCAGTCTGTCAGACAGCTAGTCACCCAGTCAGTCAGTCAGTCAGACAGCTAGTCACTCAGTCTGTCAGACAGCTAGTCACTCAGTCAGTCAGTAGGTCAGCCAGTCAGTCAGTCAGTAGGTCAACCAGTTAGCAGGTCAAGAGATCAGTCAGTCAGTCAGTAGATCAGCCAGTCAGTCAGTAGGTCAATTTGTCATTCAGTGGGTCAGTCAGTCTGTCTTTAGGTCATCAAGTCTGTCAGTCAGCCAGTCACTCAGTAGGTCAGTCAGTTGCTCAGCCTGTCATTCACTGAGCCAGTCAGTCAGTCACTGAGTCAGTCAGTCTGTCGGTGGGTGGGTCAGTCACTGAGTCAGTCAGTCTGTCGGTGGGTGGGTCGGTCTGTGGGTGGGTCGGTCTGTGGGTGGGTCGGTTTGTGGGTGGGTCAGTCGGTCGGTCGGTCGGTCGGTCGGTCGGGTCGGGTCGGGTCGGGTCGGGTCGGGTCGGGTCGGGTCGGGTCGGGTCGGGTCGGGTCGGGTCGGGTCGGGTCGGGTCGGGTCGGTCGGTCGGTCGGTCGGTCGGTCGGTCGGTCGGTCGGTCGGTCGGTCGGTCGGTCGGTCGGTCGGTCGGTCGGTCGGTCGGTCAGTCAGTCAGTCAGTCAGTCAGTCAGTCAGTCAGTCAGTCAGTCAGTTAGTCAGTCAGTCAGTCAGTCAGTTAGTCAGTTAGTCAGCTACTCAGTCAGTCAGTCAGTCAGTCAGTCAGTCAGTCAGTCAGTCAGTCAGTCAGTCAGTCAGTCAGTCAGTCAGTCAGTCAGTCAGTCAGTCAGTCAGTCAGTCAGTCAGTCAGTCAGTCTGCCAGTAGGTCAGCCAGTCAGTCAGTAGGTCATTCTGTCAGTCTGTGGGTCAGCCAGTCCGTTATTAGGTCATTCAGCAGTCATAAGGTCAGTCAGTCAGTCAGTCAGTCAGTCAGCTAGTCAGTCAGCTAGTCAGCTAGTTAGTCAGCTAGTCACTCAGTCTGTCAGACAGCTAGTCACTCAGTAGGTTGGTCAGTCAGTCGGTCTTACCGTCGGTCGGTCAGTCAGTCACTCAGTCTGTCAGACAGCTAGTCACTCAGTCTGTCAGACATCTACTCACTCAGTCAGTCAGTATGTCAGCCAGTCAGTCAGTCAGTAAATCAGTCAGTCAGTCACAGTCAGTGAGTCAGTCACAGTAAGTGAGTCAGTCACAGTCAGTGAGTCAGTCAGTGAGTCAGTCACAGTCAGTGAGTCAGTCTGTGAGTCAGTCAGTCATTCAGTCAGTAGGTCAGTCAGTCTGTCTCTCAGTCAGTAGGTCAGTCTGTCAGTAGGTCTTTCAGTAGGTCAGTCATTTGGTCGATCGATCAGTCAGTCAGTTAGTCAGTCTGCCAGTAGGTCAGCCAGTCAGTCAGTAGGTCATTCTGTCAGTCAGTGGGTCAGCCAGTCCGTCATTAGGTCATTCAGCAGTCACTAGGTCAGCCAATCTGTAAGTCAGTCAGTTAGTTGGTCAGTCAGCTAATCACTCAGACTGTAAGACAGCTAGTCACTCAGTCTGTCAGACAGCTAGTCACCCAGTCAGTCAGTCAGACAGCTAGTCACTCAGTCTGTCAGACAGCTAGTCACTCAGTCAGTCAGTAGGTCAGCCAGTCAGTCAGTCAGTAGGTCAACCAGTTAGCAGGTCAAGAGATCAGTCAGTCAGTCAGTAGATCAGCCAGTCAGTCAGTAGGTCAATTTGTCATTCAGTGGGTCAGTCAGTCTGTCTTTAGGTCATCAAGTCTGTCAGTCAGCCAGTCACTCAGTAGGTCAGTCAGTTGCTCAGCCTGTCATTCACTGAGCCAGTCAGTCAGTCACTGAGTCAGTCAGTCTGTCGGTGGGTGGGTCAGTCACTGAGTCAGTCAGTCTGTCGGTGGGTGGGTCGGTCTGTGGGTGGGTCGGTCTGTGGGTGGGTCAGTCGGTCGGTCGGTCGGTCGGTCGGTCGGTCGGTCGGGTCGGGTCGGGTCGGGTCGGGTCGGGTCGGGTCGGGTCGGGTCGGGTCGGGTCGGGTCGGGTCGGGTCGGTCGGTCGGTCGGTCGGTCGGTCGGTCGGTCGGTCGGTCGGTCGGTCGGTCGGTCGGTCGGTCGGTCGGTCAGTCAGTCAGTCAGTCAGTCAGTCAGTCAGTCAGTCAGTCAGTCAGTCAGTTAGTCAGTCAGTCAGTCAGTCAGTTAGTCAGTTAGTCAGCTACTCAGTCAGTCAGTCAGTCAGTCAGTCAGTCAGTCAGTCAGTCAGTCAGTCAGTCAGTCAGTCAGTCAGTCAGTCAGTCAGTCAGTCAGTCAGTCAGTCAGTCAGTCAGTCAGTCAGTCAGTCAGTCAGTCAGTCAGTCAGTCAGTCAGTCAGTCTGCCAGTAGGTCAGCCAGTCAGTCAGTAGGTCAGCCAGTCAGTCAGTAGGTCATTCTGTCAGTCTGTGGGTCAGCCAGTCCGTCATTAGGTCATTCAGCAGTCATAAGGTCAGTCAGTCAGTCAGTCAGTCAGTCAGCTAGTCAGTCAGCTAGTCAGCTAGTTAGTCAGCTAGTCACTCAGTCTGTCAGACAGCTAGTCACTCATTAGGTTGGTTAGTCAGTCGGTCTTACCGTCGGTCGGTCAGTCAGTCACTCAGTCTGTCAGACAGCTAGTCACTCAGTCTGTCAGACATCTACTCACTCAGTCAGTCAGTGAGTCAGTCACAGTCAGTGAGTCAGTCTGTGAGTCAGTCAGTCATTCAGTCAGTAGGTCAGTCAGTCTGTCTCTCAGTCAGTAGGTCAGTCTGTCAGTAGGTCTTTCAGTAGGTCAGTCATTTGGTCGATCGATCAGTCAGTCAGTTAGTCAGTCTGCCAGTAGGTCAGCCAGTCAGTCAGTAGGTCATTCTGTCAGTCAGTGGGTCAGCCAATCCGTCATTAGGTCATTCAGCAGTCACTAGGTCAGCCAATCTGTAAGTCAGTCAGTTAGTTGGTCAGTCAGCTAATCACTCAGACTGTAAGACAGCTAGTCACTCAGTCTGTCAGACAGCTAGTCACCCAGTCAGTCAGTCAGACAGCTAGTCACTCAGTATGTCAGACAGCTAGTCACTCAGTCAGTCAGTAGGTCAGCCAGTCAGTCAGTCAGTAGGTCAACCAGTTAGCAGGTCAAGAGATCAGTCAGTCAGTCAGTAGATCAGCCAGTCAGTCAGTAGGTCAATTTGTCATTCAGTGGGTCAGTCAGTCTGTCTTTAGGTCATCAAGTCTGTCAGTCAGCCAGTCACTCAGTAGGTCAGTCAGTTGCTCAGCCTGTCATTCACTGAGCCAGTCAGTCAGTCACTGAGTCAGTCAGTCTGTCGGTGGGTGGGTCAGTCACTGAGTCAGTCAGTCTGTCGGTGGGTGGGTCGGTCTGTGGGTGGGTCGGTCTGTGGGTGGGTCAGTCGGTCGGTCGGTCGGTCGGTCGGTCGGTCGGTCGGTCGGTCGGGTCGGGTCTGGTCGGGTCTGGTCGGGTCTGGTCGGGTCGGGTCGGGTCGGGTCGGGTCGGGTCGGGTCGGGTCGGGTCGGGTCGGGTCGGGTCGGGTCGGTCGGTCGGTCGGTCGGTCGGTCGGTCGGTCGGTCGGTCGGTCGGTCGGTCAGTCAGTCAGTCAGTCAGTCAGTCAGTCAGTCAGTCAGTCAGTCAGTCAGTCAGTTAGTCAGTCAGTCAGTCAGTCAGTTAGTCAGTTAGTCAGTCAGTCAGTCTGCCAGTAGGTCAGCCAGTCAGTCAGTAGGTCATTCTGTCAGTCAGTGGGTCAGCCAGTCCGTCATTAGGTCATTCAGCAGTCACTAGGTCAGCCAATCTGTAAGTCAGTCAGTTAGTTGGTCAGTCAGCTAATCACTCAGACTGTAAGACAGCTAGTCACTCAGTCTGTCAGACAGCTAGTCACCCAGTCAGTCAGTCAGACAGCTAGTCACTCAGTCTGTCAGACAGCTAGTCACTCAGTCAGTCAGTAGGTCAGCCAGTCAGTCAGTCAGTAGGTCAACCAGTTAGCAGGTCAAGAGATCAGTCAGTCAGTCAGTAGATCAGCCAGTCAGTCAGTAGGTCAATTTGTCATTCAGTGGGTCAGTCAGTCTGTCTTTAGGTCATCAAGTCTGTCAGTCAGCCAGTCACTCAGTAGGTCAGTCAGTTGCTCAGCCTGTCATTCACTGAGCCAGTCAGTCAGTCACTGAGTCAGTCAGTCTGTCGGTGGGTGGGTCAGTCACTGAGTCAGTCAGTTTGTCGGTGGGTGGGTCGGTCTGTGGGTGGGTCGGTCTGTGGGTGGGTCAGTCGGTCGGTCGGTCGGTCGGTCGGTCGGTCGGTCGGTCGGTCGGTCGGGTCGGGTCGGGTCGGGTCGGGTCGGGTCGGGTAGGGTCGGGTCGGGTCGGGTCGGGTCGGGTCGGGTCGGGTCGGGTCGGGTCGGGTCGGGTCGGGTCGGGTCGGGTCGGGTCGGTCGGTCGGTCGGTCGGTCGCTCGGTCGGTCGGTCGGTCGGTCGGTCGGTCGGTCGGTCGGTCGGTCAGTCAGTCAGTCAGTCAGTCAGTCAGTCAGTCAGTCAGTCAGTCAGTCAGTCAGTCAGTTAGTCAGTCAGTCAGTCAGTCAGTTAGTCAGTTAGTCAGCTACTCAGTCAGTCAGTCAGTCAGTCAGTCAGTCAGTCAGTCAGTCAGTCAGTCAGTCAGTCAGTCAGTCAGTCAGTCAGTCAGTCAGTCAGTCAGTCAGTCAGTCAGTCAGTCAGTCAGTCAGTCAGTCAGTCAGTCAGTCAGTCAGTCAGTCAGTCAGTCTGCCAGTAGGTCAGCCAATCAGTCAGTAGGTCAGCCAGTCAGTCAGTAGGTCATTCTGTCAGTCTGTGGGTCAGCCAGTCCGTCATTAGGTCATTCAGCAGTCATAAGGTCAGTCAGTCAGTCAGTCAGTCAGTCAGCTAGTCAGTCAGCTAGTCAGCTAGTTAGTCAGCTAGTCACTCAGTCTGTCAGACAGCTAGTCACTCAGTAGGTTGGTCAGTCAGTCGGTCTTACCGTCGGTCGGTCAGTCAGTCACTCAGTCTGTCAGACAGCTAGTCACTCAGTCTGTCAGACATCTACTCACTCAGTCAGTCAGTATGTCAGCCAGTCAGTCAGTCAGTCAGTAAATCAGTCAGTCAGTCACAGTCAGTGAGTCAGTCACAGTAAGTGAATCAGTCACAGTCAGTGAGTCAGTCAGTGAGTCAGTCACAGTCAGTGAGTCAGTCTGTGAGTCAGTCAGTCATTCAGTCAGTAGGTCAGTCAGTCTGTCTCTCAGTCAGTAGGTCAGTCTGTCAGTAGGTCTTTCAGTAGGTCAGTCATTTGGTCGATCGATCAGTCAGTCAGTTAGTCAGTCTGCCAGTAGGTCAGCCAGTCAGTCAGTAGGTCATTCTGTCAGTCAGTGGGTCAGCCAGTCCGTCATTAGGTCATTCAGCAGTCACTAGGTCAGCCAATCTGTAAGTCAGTCAGTTAGTTGGTCAGTCAGCTAATCACTCAGACTGTAAGACAGCTAGTCACTCAGTCTGTCAGACAGCTAGTCACCCAGTCAGTCAGTCAGACAGCTAGTCACTCAGTCTGTCAGACAGCTAGTCACTCAGTCAGTCAGTAGGTCAGCCAGTCAGTCAGTCAGTAGGTCAACCAGTTAGCAGGTCAAGAGATCAGTCAGTCAGTCAGTAGATCAGCCAGTCAGTCAGTAGGTCAATTTGTCATTCAGTGGGTCAGTCAGTCTGTCTTTAGGTCATCAAGTCTGTCAGTCAGCCAGTCACTCAGTAGGTCAGTCAGTTGCTCAGCCTGTCATTCACTGAGCCAGTCAGTCAGTCACTGAGTCAGTCAGTCTGTCGGTGGGTGGGTCAGTCACTGAGTCAGTCAGTCTGTCGGTGGGTGGGTCGGTCTGTGGGTGGGTCGGTCTGGGGGTGGGTCAGTCGGTCGGTCGGTCGGTCGGTCGGTCGGTCGGTCGGTCGGGTCGGGTCGGGTCGGGTCGGGTCGGGTCGGGTCGGGTCGGGTCGGGTCGGGTCGTTACGGGTCGGGTCGGTCGGTCGGTCGGTCGGTCGGTCGGTCGGTCGGTCGGTCGGTCGGTCGGTCGGTCGGTCGGTCGGTCGGTCGGTCGGTCGGTCGGTCGGTCGGTCGGTCGGTCAGTCAGTCAGTCAGTCAGTCAGTCAGTCAGTCAGTCAGTCAGTCAGTCAGTCAGTCAGTTAGTCAGTCAGTCAGTCAGTCAGTTAGTCAGTTAGTCAGCTACTCAGTCAGTCAGTCAGTCAGTCAGTCAGTCAGTCAGTCAGTCAGTCAGTCAGTCAGTCAGTCAGTCAGTCAGTCAGTCAGTCAGTCAGTCAGTCAGTCAGTCAGTCAGTCTGCCAGTAGGTCAGCCAGTCAGTCAGTAGGTCAGCCAGTCAGTCAGTAGGTCATTCTGTCAGTCTGTGGGTCAGCCAGTCCGTCATTAGGTCATTCAGCAGTCATCAGGTCAGTCAGTCAGTCAGTCAGTCAGTCAGCTAGTCAGCTAGTTAGTCAGCTAGTCACTCAGTCTGTCAGACAGCTAGTCACTCAGTAGGTTGGTCAGTCAGTCGGTCTTACCATCGGTCGGTCAGTCAGTCACTCAGTCAGTCAGTCAGTCAGTCAGTCAGTCAGTCAGTCAGTTAGTCAGTCAGTCAGTCAGTCAGTTAGTCAGTTAGTCAGCTACTCAGTCAGTCAGTCAGTCAGTCAGTCAGTCAGTCAGTCAGTCAGTCAGTCAGTCAGTCAGTCAGTCAGTCAGTCAGTCAGTCAGTCAGTCAGTCAGTCAGTCAGTCAGTCAGTCAGTCAGTCAGTCAGTCAGTCAGTCTGCCAGTAGGTCAGCCAGTCAGTCAGTAGGTCATTCTGTCAGTCTGTGGGTCAGCCAGTCCGTCATTAGGTCATTCAGCAGTCATAAGGTCAGTCAGTCAGTCAGTCAGTCAGTCAGCTAGTCAGTCAGCTAGTCAGCTAGTTAGTCAGCTAGTCACTCAGTCTGTCAGACAGCTAGTCACTCAGTAGGTTGGTCAGTCAGTCGGTCTTACCGTCGGTCGGTCAGTCAGTCACTCAGTCTGTCAGACAGCTAGTCACTCAGTCTGTCAGACATCTACTCACTCAGTCAGTCAGTATGTCAGCCAGTCAGTCAGTCAGTAAATCAGTCAGACAATCACAGTCAGTGAGTCAGTCACAGTAAGTGAGTCAGTCACAGTCAGTGAGTCAGTCAGTGAGTCAGTCACAGTCAGTGAGTCAGTCTGTGAGTCAGTCAGTCATTCAGTCAGTAGGTCAGTCAGTCTGTCTCTCAGTCAGTAGGTCAGTTTGTCAGTAGGTCTTTCAGTAGGTCAGTCATTTGGTCGATCGATCAGTCAGTCAGTTAGTCAGTCTGCCAGTAGGTCAGCCAGTCAGTCAGTAGGTCATTCTGTCAGTCAGTGGGTCAGCCAGTCCGTCATTAGGTCATTCAGCAGTCACTAGGTCAGCCAATCTGTAAGTCAGTCAGTTAGTTGGTCAGTCAGCTAATCACTCAGACTGTAAGACAGCTAGTCACTCAGTCTTTCAGACAGCTAGTTACCCAGTCAGTCAGTCAGACAGCTAGTCACTCAGTCTGTCAGACAGCTAGTCACTCAGTCAGTCAGTAGGTCAGCCAGTCAGTCAGTCAGTAGGTCAACCAGTTAGCAGGTCAAGAGATCAGTCAGTCAGTCAGTAGATCAGCCAGTCAGTCAGTAGGTCAATTTGTCATTCAGTGGGTCAGTCAGTCTGTCTTTAGGTCATCAAGTCTGTCAGTCAGCCAGTCACTCAGTATGTCAGTCAGTTGCTCAGCCTGTCATTCACTGAGCCAGTCAGTCAGTCACTGAGTCAGTCAGTCTGTCGGTGGGTGGGTCAGTCACTGAGTCAGTCAGTCTGTCGGTGGGTGGGTCGGTCTGTGGGTGGGTCGGTCTGTGGGTGGGTCAGTCGGTCGGTCGGTCGGTCGGTCGGTCGGTCGGTAGGTCGGTCGGTCGGGTCGGGTCGGGTCGGGTCGGGTCGGGTCGGGTCGGGTCGGGTCGGGTCGGGTCGGGTCGGTCGGTCGGTCGGTCGGTCGGTCGGTCGGTCGGTCGGTCGGTCGGTCGGTCGGTCGGTCGGTCGGTCGGTCAGTCAGTCAGTCAGTCAGTCAGTCAGTCAGTCAGTCAGTCAGTCAGTCAGTCAGTCAGTTAGTCAGTCAGTCAGTCAGTCAGTTAGTCAGTTAGTCAGCTACTCAGTCAGTCAGTCAGTCAGTCAGTCAGTCAGTCAGTCAGTCAGTCAGACAGTAAGTCATTCAGTCAGTCAGTCAGTCAGTCAGTCAGTCAGTCAGTCAGTCAGTCAGTCAGTCAGTCAGTCAGTCAGTCAGTCAGTCAGTCAGTCAGTCAGTCAGTCAGTCAGTCAGTCTGCCAGTAGGTCAGCCAGTCAGTCAGTAGGTCATTCTGTCAGTCTGTGGGTCAGCCAGTCCGTCATTAGGTCATTCAGCAGTCATAAGGTCAGTCAGTCAGTCAGTCAGTCAGTCAGCTAGTCAGTCAGCTAGTCAGCTAGTTAGTCAGCTAGTCACTCAGTCTGTCAGACACCTAGTCACTCAGTAGGTTGGTCAGTCAGTCGGTCTTACCGTCGGTCGGTCAGTCAGTCACTCAGTCTGTCAGACAGCTAGTCACTCAGTCTGTCAGACATCTACTCACTCAGTCAGTCAGTATGTCAGCCAGTCAGTCAGTCAGTAAATCAGTCAGTCAGTCACAGTCAGTGAGTCAGTCACAGTAAGTGTGTCAGTCACAGTCAGTGAGTCAGTCAGTGAGTCAGTCACAGTCAGTGAGTCAGTCTGTGAGTCAGTCAGTCATTCAGTCAGTAGGTCAGTCAGTCTGTCTCTCAGTCAGTAGGTCAGTCTGTCAGTAGGTCTTTCAGTAGGTCAGTCATTTGGTCGATCGATCAGTCAGTCAGTTAGTCAGTCTGCCAGTAGGTCAGCCAGTCAGTCAGTAGGTCATTCTGTCAGTCAGTGGGTCAGCCAGTCCGTCATTAGGTCATTCAGCAGTCACTAGGTCAGCCAATCTGTAAGTCAGTCAGTTAGTTGGTCAGTCAGCTAATCACTCAGACTGTAAGACAGCTAGTCACTCAGTCTGTCAGACAGCTAGTCACCCAGTCAGTCAGTCAGACAGCTAGTCACTCAGTCTGTCAGACAGCTAGTCACTCAGTCAGTCAGTAGGTCAGCCAGTCAGTCAGTCAGTAGGTCAACCAGTTAGCAGGTCAAGAGATCAGTCAGTCAGTCAGTAGATCAGCCAGTCAATCAGTAGGTCAATTTGTCATTCAGTGGGTCAGTCAGTCTGTCTTTAGGTCATCAAGTCTGTCAGTCAGCCAGTCACTCAGTAGGTCAGTCAGTTGCTCAGCCTGTCATTCACTGAGCCAGTCAGTCAGTCACTGAGTCAGTCAGTCTGTCGGTGGGTGGGTCAGTCACTGAGTCAGTCAGTCTGTCGGTGGGTGGGTCTGTCTGTGGGTGGGTCGGTCTGTGGGTGGGTCAGTCGGTCGGTCGGTCGGTCGGTCGGTCGGTCGGTCGGTCGGTCGGTCGGGTCGGGTCGGGTCGGGTCGGGTCGGGTCGGGTCGGGTCGGGTCGGGTCGGGTCGGGTCGGGTCGGGTCGGTCGGTCGGTCGGTCGGTCGGTCGGTCGGTCGGTCGGTCGGTCGGTCGGTCGGTCGGTCGGTCGGTCAGTCAGTCAGTCAGTCAGTCAGTCAGTCAGTCAGTCAGTCAGTCAGTCAGTCAGTCAGTCAGTTAGTCAGTCAGTCAGTCAGTCAGTTAGTCAGTTAGTCAGGTACTCAGTCAGTCAGTCAGTCAGTCAGTCAGTCAGTCAGTCAGTCAGTCAGTCAGTCAGTCAGTCAGTCAGTCAGTCAGTCAGTCAGTCAGTCAGTCTGTCAGTCTGCCAGTAGGTCAGCCAGTCAGTCAGTAGGTCATTCTGTCAGTCTGTGGGTCAGCCAGTCCGTCATTAGGTCATTCAGCAGTCATAAGGTCAGTCAGTCAGTCAGTCAGTCAGTCAGCTAGTCAGTCAGCTAGTCAGCTAGTTAGTCAGCTAGTCACTCAGTCTGTCAGACAGCTAGTCACTCAGTAGGTTGGTCAGTCAGTCGGTCTTACCGTCGGTCGGTCAGTCAGTCACTCAGTCTGTCAGACAGCTAGTCACTCAGTCTGTCAGACATCTACTCACTCAGTCAGTCAGTATGTCAGCCAGTCAGTCAGTCAGTAAATCAGTCAGTCAGTCACAGTCAGTGAGTCAGTCACAGTAAGTGAGTCAGTCACAGTCAGTGAGTCAGTCAGTGAGTCAGTCACAGTCAGTGAGTCAGTCTGTGAGTCAGTCAGTCATTCAGTCAGTAGGTCAGTCAGTCTGTCTCTCAGTCAGTAGGTCAGTCTGTCAGTAGGTCTTTCAGTAGGTCAGTCATTTGGTCGATCGATCAGTCAGTCAGTTAGTCAGTCTGCCAGTAGGTCAGCCAGTCAGTCAGTAGCTCATTCTGTCAGTCAGTGGGTCAGCCAGTCCGTCATTAGGTCATTCAGCAGTCACTAGGTCAGCCAATCTGTAAGTCAGTCAGTTAGTTGGTCAGTCAGCTAATCACTCAGACTGTAAGACAGCTAGTCACTCAGTCTGTCAGACAGCTAGTCACCCAGTCAGTCAGTCAGACAGCTAGTCACTCAGTCTGTCAGACAGCTAGTCACTCAGTCAGTCAGTAGGTCAGCCAGTCAGTCAGTCAGTAGGTCAACCAGTTAGCAGGTCAAGAGATCAGTCAGTCAGTCAGTAGATCAGCCAGTCAGTCAGTAGGTCAATTTGTCATTCAGTGGGTCAGTCAGTCTGTCTTTAGGTCATCAAGTCTGTCAGTCAGCCAGTCACTCAGTAGGTCAGTCAGTTGCTCAGCCTGTCATTCACTGAGCCAGTCAGTCAGTCACTGAGTCAGTCAGTCTGTCGGTGGGTGGGTCAGTCACTGAGTCAGTCAGTCTGTCGGTGGGTGGGTCGGTCTGTGGGTGGGTCGGTCTGGGGGTGGGTCAGTCGGTCGGTCGGTCGGTCGGTCGGTCGGTCGGTCGGTCGGGTCGGGTCGGGTCGGGTCGGGTCGGGTCGGGTCGGGTCGGGTCGGGTCGGGTCGGGTCGTTACGGGTCGGGTCGGTCGGTCAGGTCGGTCGGTCGGTCGGTCGGTCGGTCGGTCGGTCGGTCGGTCGGTCGGTCGGTCGGTCGGTCGGTCGGTCGGTCGGTCGGTCGGTCAGTCAGTCAGTCAGTCAGTCAGTCAGTCAGTCAGTCAGTCAGTCAGTCAGTCAGTCAGTTAGTCAGTCAGTCAGTCAGTCAGTCAGTTAGTCAGTTAGTCAGCTACTCAGTCAGTCAGTCAGTCAGTCAGTCAGTCAGTCAGTCAGTCAGTCAGTCAGTCAGTCAGTCAGTCAGTCAGTCAGTCAGTCAGTCAGTCTGCCAGTAGGTCAGCCAGTCAGTCAGTAGGTCAGCCAGTCAGTCAGTAGGTCATTCTGTCAGTCTGTGGGTCAGCCAGTCCGTCATTAGGTCATTCAGCAGTCATCAGGTCAGTCAGTCAGTCAGTCAGTCAGTCAGCTAGTCAGCTAGTTAGTCAGCTAGTCACTCAGTCTGTCAGACAGCTAGTCACTCAGTAGGTTGGTCAGTCAGTCGGTCTTACCATCGGTCGGTCAGTCAGTCACTCAGTCTGTCAGACAGCTAGTCACTCAGTCTGTCAGACATCTACTCACTCAGTCAGTCAGTATGTCAGCCAGTCAGTCAGTCAGTAAATCAGTCAGTCAGTCACAGTCAGTGAGTCAGTCACAGTAAGTGAGTTAGTCACAGTCAGTGAGTCAGTCAGTGAGTCAGTCACAGTCAGTGAGTCAGTCTGTGAGTCAGTCAGTCATTCAGTCAGTAGGTCAGTCAGTCTGTCTCTCAGTCAGTAGGTCAGTCTGTCAGTAGGTCTTTCAGTAGGTCAGTCATTTGGTCGATCGATCAGTCAGTCAGTTAGTCAGTCTGCCAGTAGGTCAGCCAGTCAGTCAGTA
Source organism: Fragum sueziense (assembly GCA_963680895.1). Classification (NCBI taxonomy): domain Eukaryota; kingdom Metazoa; phylum Mollusca; class Bivalvia; order Cardiida; family Cardiidae; genus Fragum; species Fragum sueziense. The sequence goes on from CAVMGG010000663.1 coordinate 27,956, forward strand.
GGTCATTCTGTCAGTCAGTGGGTCAGCCAGTCCGTCATTAGGTCATTCAGCAGTCACTAGGTCAGCCAATCTGTAAGTCAGTCAGTTAGTTGGTCAGTCAGCTAATCACTCAGACTGTAAGACAGCTAGTCACTCAGTCTGTCAGACAGCTAGTCACCCAGTCAGTCAGTCAGACAGCTAGTCACTCAGTCTGTCAGACAGCTAGTCACTCAGTCAGTCAGTAGGTCAGCCAGTCAGTCAGTCAGTAGGTCAACCAGTTAGCAGGTCAAGAGATCAGTCAGTCAGTCAGTAGATCAGCCAGTCAGTCAGTAGGTCAATTTGTCATTCAGTGGGTCAGTCAGTCTGTCTTTAGGTCATCAAGTCTGTCAGTCAGCCAGTCACTCAGTAGGTCAGTCAGTTGCTCAGCCTGTCATTCACTGAGCCAGTCAGTCAGTCACTGAGTCAGTCAGTCTGTCGGTGGGTGGGTCAGTCACTGAGTCAGTCAGTCTGTCGGTGGGTGGGTCGGTCTGTGGGTGGGTCGGTCTGTGGGTGGGTCAGTCGGTCGGTCGGTCGGTCGGTCGGTCGGTCGGTCGGTCGGTCGGTCGGTCGGTCGGGTCGGGTCGGGTCGGGTCGGGTCGGGTCGGGTCGGGTCGGGTCGGGTCGGGTCGGGTCGGGTCGGGTCGGGTCGGGTCGGTCGGTCAGTCGGTCGGTTGGTCGGTCGGTCGGTCGGTCGGTCGGTCGGTCGGTCGGTCGGTCGGTCGGTCGGTCGGTCAGTCAGTCAGTCAGTCAGTCAGTCAGTCAGTCAGTCAGTCAGTCAGTTAGTCAGTCAGTTAGTCAGCTACTCAGTCAGTCAGTCAGTCAGTCAGTCAGTCAGTCAGTCAGTCAGTCAGTCAGTCAGTCAGTCAGTCAGTCAGTCAGTCAGTCAGTCAGTCAGTCAGTCAGTCAGTCAGTCAGTCAGTCAGTCAGTCAGTCAGTCAGTCAGTCAGTCTGCCAGTAGGTCAGCCAGTCAGTCAGTAGGTCATTCTGTCAGTCTGTGGGTCAGCCAGTCCGTCATTAGGTCATTCAGCAGTCATAAGGTCAGTCAGTCAGTCAGTCAGTCAGTCAGCTAGTCAGTCAGCTAGTCAGCTAGTTAGTCAGCTAGTCACTCAGTCTGTCAGACAGCTAGTCACTCAGTAGGTTGGTCAGTCAGTCGGTCTTACCGTCGGTCGGTCAGTCAGTCACTCAGTCTGTCAGACAGCTAGTCACTCAGTCTGTCAGACATCTACTCACTCAGTCAGTCAGTATGTCAGCCAGTCAGTCAGTCAGTAAATCAGTCAGACAATCACAGTCAGTGAGTCAGTCACAGTAAGTGAGTCAGTCACAGTCAGTGAGTCAGTCAGTGAGTCAGTCACAGTCAGTGAGTCAGTCTGTGAGTCAGTCAGTCATTCAGTCAGTAGGTCAGTCAGTCTGTCTCTCAGTCAGTAGGTCAGTTTGTCAGTAGGTCTTTCAGTAGGTCAGTCATTTGGTCGATCGATCAGTCAGTCAGTTAGTCAGTCTGCCAGTAGGTCAGCCAGTCAGTCAGTAGGTCATTCTGTCAGTCAGTGGGTCAGCCAGTCCGTCATTAGGTCATTCAGCAGTCACTAGGTCAGCCAATCTGTAAGTCAGTCAGTTAGTTGGTCAGTCAGCTAATCACTCAGACTGTAAGACAGCTAGTCACTCAGTCTTTCAGACAGCTAGTTACCCAGTCAGTCAGTCAGACAGCTAGTCACTCAGTCTGTCAGACAGCTAGTCACTCAGTCAGTCAGTAGGTCAGCCAGTCAGTCAGTCAGTAGGTCAACCAGTTAGCAGGTCAAGAGATCAGTCAGTCAGTCAGTAGATCAGCCAGTCAGTCAGTAGGTCAATTTGTCATTCAGTGGGTCAGTCAGTCTGTCTTTAGGTCATCAAGTCTGTCAGTCAGCCAGTCACTCAGTATGTCAGTCAGTTGCTCAGCCTGTCATTCACTGAGCCAGTCAGTCAGTCACTGAGTCAGTCAGTCTGTCGGTGGGTGGGTCAGTCACTGAGTCAGTCAGTCTGTCGGTGGGTGGGTCGGTCTGTGGGTGGGTCGGTCTGTGGGTGGGTCAGTCGGTCGGTCGGTCGGTCGGTCGGTCGGTCGGTAGGTCGGTCGGGTCGGGTCGGGTCGGGTCGGGTCGGGTCGGGTCGGGTCGGGTCGGGTCGGGTCGGGTCGGGTCGGGTCGGTCGGTCGGTCGGTCGGTCGGTCGGTCGGTCGGTCGGTCGGTCGGTCGGTCGGTCGGTCAGTCAGTCAGTCAGTCAGTCAGTCAGTCAGTCAGTCAGTCAGTCAGTCAGTCAGTCAGTCAGTTAGTCAGTCAGTCAGTCAGTCAGTTAGTCAGTTAGTCAGCTACTCAGTCAGTCAGTCAGTCAGTCAGTCAGTCAGTCAGTCAGTCAGACAGTAAGTCATTCAGTCAGTCAGTCAGTCAGTCAGTCAGTCAGTCAGTCAGTCAGTCAGTAGGTCAGTCAGTCTGTCTCTCAGTCAGTAGGTCAGTCTGTCAGTAGGTCTTTCAGTAGGTCAGTCATTTGGTCGATCGATCAGTCAGTCAGTTAGTCAGTCTGCCAGTAGGTCAGCCAGTCAGTCAGTAGGTCATTCTGTCAGTCAGTGGGTCAGCCAGTCCGTCATTAGGTCATTCAGCAGTCACTAGGTCAGCCAATCTGTAAGTCAGTCAGTTAGTTGGTCAGTCAGCTAATCACTCAGACTGTAAGACAGCTAGTCACTCAGTCTGTCAGACAGCTAGTCACCCAGTCAGTCAGTCAGACAGCTAGTCACTCAGTCTGTCAGACAGCTAGTCACTCAGTCAGTCAGTAGGTCAGCCAGTCAGTCAGTCAGTAGGTCAACCAGTTAGCAGGTCAAGAGATCAGTCAGTCAGTCAGTAGATCAGCCAGTCAATCAGTAGGTCAATTTGTCATTCAGTGGGTCAGTCAGTCTGTCTTTAGGTCATCAAGTCTGTCAGTCAGCCAGTCACTCAGTAGGTCAGTCAGTTGCTCAGCCTGTCATTCACTGAGCCAGTCAGTCAGTCACTGAGTCAGTCAGTCTGTCGGTGGGTGGGTCAGTCACTGAGTCAGTCCAGTCTGTCGGTGGGTGGGTCTGTCTGTGGGTGGGTCGGTCTGTGGGTGGGTCAGTCGGTCGGTCGGTCGGTCGGTCGGTCGGTCGGTCGGTCGGTCGGTCGGTCGGGTCGGGTCGGGTCGGGTCGGGTCGGGTCGGGTCGGGTCGGGTCGGGTCGGGTCGGGTCGGGTCGGTCGGTCGGTCGGTCGGTCGGTCGGTCGGTCGGTCGGTCGGTCGGTCGGTCCGGTCGGTCGGTCGGTCAGTCAGTCAGTCAGTCAGTCAGTCAGTCAGTCAGTCAGTCAGTCAGTCAGTCAGTCAGTCAGTTAGTCAGTCAGTCAGTCAGTCAGTTAGTCAGTTAGGTCAGCTACTCAGTCAGTCAGTCAGTCAGTCAGTCAGTCAGTCAGTCAGTCAGTCAGTCAGTCAGTCAGTCAGTCAGTCAGTCAGTCAGTCAGTCAGTCAGTCTGTCAGTCTGCCAGAAGGTCAGCCAGTCAGTCAGTAGGTCATTCTGTCAGTCTGTGGGTCAGCCAGTCCGTCATTAGGTCATTCAGCAGTCATAAGGTCAGTCAGTCAGTCAGTCAGTCAGTCAGCTAGTCAGTCAGCTAGTCAGCTAGTTAGTCAGCTAGTCACTCAGTCTGTCAGACAGCTAGTCACTCAGTAGGTTGGTCAGTCAGTCGGTCTTACCGTCGGTCGGTCAGTCAGTCACTCAGTCTGTCAGACAGCTAGTCACTCAGTCTGTCAGACATCTACTCACTCAGTCAGTCAGTATGTCAGCCAGTCAGTCAGTCAGTAAATCAGTCAGTCAGTCACAGTCAGTGAGTCAGTCACAGTAAGTGAGTCAGTCACAGTCAGTGAGTCAGTCAGTGAGTCAGTCACAGTCAGTGAGTCAGTCTGTGAGTCAGTCAGTCATTCAGTCAGTAGGTCAGTCAGTCTGTCTCTCAGTCAGTAGGTCAGTCTGTCAGTAGGTCTTTCAGTAGGTCAGTCATTTGGTCGATCGATCAGTCAGTCAGTTAGTCAGTCTGCCAGTAGGTCAGCCAGTCAGTCAGTAGCTCATTCTGTCAGTCAGTGGGTCAGCCAGTCCGTCATTAGGTCATTCAGCAGTCACTAGGTCAGCCAATCTGTAAGTCAGTCAGTTAGTTGGTCAGTCAGCTAATCACTCAGACTGTAAGACAGCTAGTCACTCAGTCTGTCAGACAGCTAGTCACCCAGTCAGTCAGTCAGACAGCTAGTCACTCAGTCTGTCAGACAGCTAGTCACTCAGTCAGTCAGTAGGTCAGCCAGTCAGTCAGTCAGTAGGTCAACCAGTTAGCAGGTCAAGAGATCAGTCAGTCAGTCAGTAGATCAGCCAGTCAGTCAGTAGGTCAATTTGTCATTCAGTGGGTCAGTCAGTCTGTCTTTAGGTCATCAAGTCTGTCAGTCAGCCAGTCACTCAGTAGGTCAGTCAGTTGCTCAGCCTGTCATTCACTGAGCCAGTCAGTCAGTCACTGAGTCAGTCAGTCTGTCGGTGGGTGGGTCAGTCACTGAGTCAGTCAGTCTGTCGGTGGGTGGGTCGGTCTGTGGGTGGGTCGGTCTGTGGGTGGGTCAGTTGGTCGGTCGGTCGGTCGGTCGGTCGGTCGGTCGGTCGGTCGGTCGGTC
>CAVMGG010000664.1:0-41128 GCA_963680895.1 Fragum sueziense
AAGAAACAAAACAAAGTGTTAACTGATAAGATTGACTCTCTCAACACCCAAGTAACTGAACTCTCAAATAAATGCAACAATCTAGAAAGTCAATCTAGAAGACAGAATCTCAAGTTCTTTAATATTGCCGAAGATCAAAATGAGACCTGGGATCAGACAGAGACGAAAGTAAAGGACTATCTCGACAATGAACTACATATTGACTCAAGCACAGTGAAAATAGAACGAGCACACCGACTACCCGGAAAGTATAGACCGCGTACGATTATTGTAAAATTCTCCTTCTTTAAGGATAAGGACAACATTTTGACTACCTATAGGGAGAAGGCTAAACAAGACCGAGAATCCGGCGTAGTTGCTAATGATGATTCAGTGAGGATCGGTGAAGATTTTCCGGAACATATCAGGAAGGTGCGAGCCCTACTATGGCCATTCGTGAAGGAGGCTATTGATAACCAGAAAAAAGCCTATCTAAAATTTGACAAAATGGTGGTTGAAGGGCAAACATTCATCTATGATCACGACAAAAAGCGCCCGAAGCTACTGACCAATAAACAATAGGTTACAGGCCATGGTCCTCCTAGTGAACAATTGACTTTTAATCGAGAACAAACACAAACAACAACAACAACTACAACAACAATTAAACATTGTATTAATATTGGATGTTGGAACATTGAAGGGTTGTCAAAGTACCAAGATGACAAAAGCTTCGCTCAATTCTGTTCGTCTTTCGATATTATTGGGTTCTGTGAGACCTGGGGACACATCGCCAATCAATTTGACGATATGTTACCAGATTTCACAGGCCATAGCTATGTAAGAGAAAGAAGAGGGTCAAAGTCACGAGGGTCAGGCGGCGTAACAGTTTTTGTTAATAATGCTACAATCCAGTCTAATTTAATTAGACGAGTCTATGATGCTTTTGAAAATTGTGTTGTATTGTTATTTAGTTTTTCTAAACTTAATGCTTTGTACAAAGACATCATTTTTATATTTGCCTACATATCGCCAGAATACTCACCCATATATACAGAAAGAGATCAAAACGGGATTGAAACCCTAAATGAATATTTGAATATTATACGTGCAGATTATCCTCATTCAAGTCTATTTTTGGCGGGAGATTTAAATTCTCGAATAAAGAATTTTCGTGATTACATAAGTAGCGATGACGTTGTCTACATTTTTGGAGATAATGATTATCCTTCTGATGATTTTTGTACACCGCGAAATTCTAAAGATATGTTCTACAATAAGTTCGGTCTCTCACTAATTGATTTATGTTGTTCTCACAACATTCATATATTAAATGGTAGAGTATCTGGCGATATGGTCGGTAACTACACTTGTACTGCTAACCAAGGGGCAAGTGTAGTAGATTATATGATTTGTTCTACTGAATTGTTCAAATTTGTTACTAATTTTTCTATCCTCGAAAATGACGAGTCTGTGCATTTCCCATTACGTTGTACGTTAGAGTACTATAGAACTGAAACCGTAACTCCATTAGAAAATGTTCATACTAATAATACACCATGGACCAAGTTCAAATGGAACAATTTTCACAAGGATGATTTTAATTCTAGGTTTTCCATGTTTTTCAGTGATTTCAAGAGGAAGATTAATAGTAATCCAGATCAAAATGCAGTGTTCTTCCTTAACGATTTTATACAGACTCTCAGTAATTCTGCAGATAAAATGGTTATTCGTAAAAAGTCAGTTGAAAATGGTGTAAATGTACCCAAATGGTGGGATAGAGAATGCGATAGTGTCAAGCAAAGAAAATGCAAGTTTTTGCGGAGATTTAGAAACCTTAATCAAATCTCAGATTTAATTAATTATAAAACATGGAGGAACAAATTTAAATCCTTATGTAGAAAGAAAAAGTTTAATTATATGAAAAAAAGAAGGATAGATCTTGTTAGAAATAGAAATAACCCAAAAGTGTTTTGGGGTATGCTCAAATCCGAGAAAAAATCAAACAATACTACAGTCTCTATTTGTTCTGTTGATTTCTTAAATCATTTTAAATCTCTTTTATCGCAAAATTCTGATGTTAATGTGGCAAATGCAAATGAGCATGATCACAATATACATAATGACATTTTACGTAATCTGAGCCATCCCCAGAATTGCGATGATCTTAATAATCCTATTACGGATGACGAAATTGTCAAAAGTGTGCGATCACTGAAAAATTGCAAGTCTCCGGGTCCTGATGGTCTTTGCGCAGAAATTTACAAGTATACTCTTAATGATACACTGCCGTATTTGAATTTATTATTTAATGAAGTTTTTGAACAATCAAATGTTCCGCTCAACTGGTGTAGGAGTATTATTACGCCAGTTCATAAAAAAGGGAGTATAGCAGATCCCAACAATTATCGAGGCATTTCTCTCATAGATTGTATTTGTAAAATTTTTGTGAATATTCTTACATCAAGATTAACAGCATGGTGTGATAAGTTTAATATTATAGATGAATCACAAGCAGGATTTCGTGCAAATTATTCTACATTTGACAATATTTTCATACTTATGTCTGTTGCTCAAAAGTATTTATCCAAAAGGAAAGGTCGATTTTATTGTATTTTTATTGACTACGAAAAGGCTTTTGATAGTATTGACCATGAGAAGTTATGGGATGCTTTTAAACGCAAAGGCATTAACAACCAGTTTTTGTCAACACTTCAGTCTATGTACGGACAGTTGAAATCATGTGTTAAGGTTGGCGACTCTTTAACAGATTATTTCGACTGTAACGTCGGTACCCGTCAGGGATGTTGTGGAAGTCCGAAAATATTCTCCTTGTTCATCAATGATCTGGCATCATATGTTAACAGGACGAGCGATTCTGGCATTTTCATATCTGAAACTGTCAATAAATTGAATTTATTAATGTTTGCAGACGACGTATCAAGCTTTGCAGATACTGTTGCTCGACTACAACAGCAAGTTAATAGTATATCTGATTTTTCAATATCTGTTGGTCTAAAAATTAATATTGACAAAACAAAGATTATAGTCTTCAGGAATGGAGGCATAGTAAAACAAACAGAAAAGTGGTATCTAAACAATAATGAAATTGAAATAGTCCCATTCTATAAATACCTAGGTATATATTTTTCATCTAAATTATCGTGGTCCAAAACTCACGAAATGTTGTCTCTTCAAGCTACAAAAGCAGTGAATTATATTTTTCGTCTACGTAGACATTTTTGTTTTTTAGAAATAACAGATATGTTCAAATTGTTTGATTCTTGTGTAAAACCCATACTCTGCTATGGTTCTCACATATGGGGCTACAGTGTAGTAGAAAAGGTCGAAAAAGTTCAAATCCGTTTTTGTAAGCGAGTGTGTGGTCTGTCAGACAACACCTGTGACGCTATGGCACTAGGTGAGTGTGGCAGACTACCACTTTGTACTTCATACATGGTTTATTGTATAAAATATTGGCTGAAAATTTTACACATGGACAATTCGAGATATCCCAAGCAGTGTTATTTAATGTTAAAACAGCTTGATGAAGCAGGAAGGTTTACTTGGGCAACTTGTATTAAAAATGTTTTATATCGTTATGGATTTGGGTATATCTGGATTGCACATGAAATTGGAAATAGTGATGTGTTTTTGAAAGCTTTTTCTCAGAGACTGGTCGATTCCTTTACCCAAAAATGGTCATCAGATGTTGAAAGCAGTCCGAAGAGTCTTACCTACAAATTCTTTAAATCTGTTTTAGAACCTGAATTTTATTTATCAATTGATATATCGTATACATACAGAAAAGCTCTGTCTAACTTCAGATGCTCTAGTCACGATCTAATGATCGAACGGGGTAGACATCTGGGGATAGACAGAGAGAGAAGGTATTGTCCATTGTGTCACAAACATAATATAATTGTTATAGAAAATGAATATCATATGTTTTATGAATGTAATAGTTATGAGGAAATTAGACAAAGACATTTCAAAGCTTATTGGTTGAATAATAGAACAGAAATGACATTCTATGATATTATGACACTAAAGGAACGAGATACTATTTTACGAGTTGCAAAATTTCTACTTCAAGCATTTGAAAAAAGAAAACTAATTCAACAAACTAATACTGTCTAAACAAAATAGTTCCGTATTAAGTAAGTTAGTAAGTACGCTGTATTGTTGTAACATTCTTTAATATTTCATATCAACTTTAGATCCAACAACTAGCGAGTAATTAAGTGCAAATATTCTGTGAAACACAGTATAAATGCACTTCATTGCGACGCGCTCAGACTTTTATTAATTAGTAATTACCTATCGTTCATATATCATTCTAACATTTTTCTCAATAATGACGTCACTTCTACTATATATAATGTATTATCATGTAAATGTTTATGGGCCAGAGGCCTAATTACTTGAATAAAGTTATTTGTATTTTTTTTTTTTTTTTTGTATTTTGTAAATTCAAATTTACTGCAAACTACTATTTAAAGTGAGTGAAATATTACATGCTGGGTTGTATTAACAAGAAATTTTAACAAAACAGCAAAATTCTAGATTGGTCCAAATTCAAAGTTGTTGCAAACGATAATTTTAAGTGAGTGAAATTTTACATGTTTCTGTCTTTTTATATAGAAAACACTGTTAGAAATAATGGGATGCAATGAGTAATTGTGATACGGAATAATCAATACTCGCCAGCCATCATCAATATATCGAGCAGAGTCGATAGTTTCCATAAGCATTGTGACTTTGTTGTCTGCTCGTGCTTCTCATGTCAACATATGTTGGAGAGTGATTATTTTGCATTGCAATAAGGTCCTTTCACTCATGTTTTAGTCTGTACCCACAGACACACTTCCGGAGGCAAAGACGATAGGTTTATGGGAAGTCAACATTGTATACATGAAAATTATTACTAAAACTACAGTTGTCGCCACATCGTATGACACGTGTTTATGTTTTCTTTAACGTTCAATTACATTTGAACTATGGAAGCATATTTGTGCCACAACTTAACCACTCAATATAACGTGAAAATAATGTAGGATTTCTCAAAAAAAAAAAAATTTTTCTCGCGAAAACAGATAAATTTTCACGAATTTTTTTTTTTATCTTAACACGAATTCATTCCTGTTAATGCTCTAAACTGCCACTACATAAAGATAAAGTTTTCATGAAAATAATTGGGGATTTCACGAAAACAGATTTCTTTTCTCGAAAACAGGTAACTTTTTCATGAAAATATTAGAGGATTTCAAAAACAATAGGGCACCTCCTTGGGTCAAGGGCAACAACTGTGTGAAGTATGATGATCCTAAGTCAACCGCGGTTCTCGAGTTAGAGCACGGAAACGGATTTTTTCGGATTTTTAACAAAGTCCGATTGTGACCTTGACCTTTGACCTTTTAGACCCAAAAACAATAGGGCACCTCCATGGGTCAAGGGCAACAACTGTGTGAAGTTTGATGATCCTATGTCAACCAGTTCTTGAGTTAGAGCACGGAAACGAAAAAGTCTACGGACGGATGGACGGACGGACGGACGGACGGATGGACAGACAGACAGACATGGTGAAACCAGTATACCCCCTCTACTTCGTAGGTGGGGGGGGGTATAACAAGACCGGGTTTTGACGTCCCTAACAGAAAGGGCTTCGGAAAACATTGAGGCAAAAGAAGAAAATGCTGATAATCAGCATTTTCTCCTTTTGCCTCAATATTTTCCATGGTATATTGTACACAAGTTCAACCTTTATTAATACCAATTTTGTCATCTCCAGCAGCTTTCAAATTGGACTGGTTGGTCTATTTGGGCTGTTTGGGAAAGGGTTAACCCATTACCAAACGGCAAAATTTTAGGGTGGTCCAAATTCAGAGATGTTGCAGACGACAATTTCAAGTGAATGAAGTTTTGCATTTTTTGGTCTTTTGTGGTAGAAAACATTGTAGGAAATGAAGAAATTGCTACTCACAAGCAATTTCTTCATTTTCCATGATGTTTTTCAAAGACAGTATCTTATTGGGAGTCAAAAAGAGTCTCTGTGTGGTAATGGGTTAAGAGGAATTCCAGAGACCATTGTTTTCTCCTTTTCTCTTGATGTTTTGATTCCCACATATTGACGCACAAGATTAAGGCTTTGGAAAACATTGTGACAATTTCTTCATTTCCCAATGTTTTCTGACCAGAAAGACCATAAAAATCAATGCTGAAGCAATATTTCAAATTCACAATTAGATTTTAGCTGTTTAAATAATCAAAGCAGATGGAAGCAGGGATCTATTTTTAGATAAATGGCATCTTTCGCGAAATTTTAAGTTTTCTTGAAAAGTTATCTGAAAAGAATATTATTTTATCTTTAAGTTTTGGCAGTTTAGAGCACTAACAGGAATAAATTCGTGTTAAGATAATTGTTTTTTTTTCATGAAAATTTATCTGTTTTCGCGAAAAAGGTTTTTTTTTTGCGAAATCCTCCATTATTTTCACGATATATTAAGTGATTAAGTTGTGGCACAAATATGCTTCCATATTGAAAAAAACATAAACATTGTGCCATACGATGTGGCGACAACTGTAGTCAAAAATCGACATTATCAAAACGAGGCTCCCTAAATATATAGAGAAAACAATGACGACGCACGTGCATTCAATATACAGCGATAAAGAGCACGTGCATTCAACATTAAAGCACTTTGGGTTCGAGAGTATTGTTACCAAAACGCTTTGGGATTGAGAGTATGTTACTAAAAATAACAAATACTAAACGTTTGAGCGGCGTTTTAAGACTCCAAGAACGACTTTCGGAGGCTGTTGTGTGCGGGGGGGGGGGGGGGGTCTTAGATGAAATAACCTTATTATAGAGGCCGCACGATAATTTGATCATTTGTTTATTTACTTTGACCTGTCCATTGTTATTGAATACAGTTCACAGATTTCGATTTTAGAAAGTATTCGTTTATACAAACGTCGATGTGCAAGTCTGTGATAGCGCAGTGGAAAGACGTGGGACTTCTACTCGAACAGACCAAGTTCTATTCTACTACAAGACAGGCACAATTTTTATTTTTCAATGATTTTCGTTTATTATTATTTTTTTAATTCTTTTGTTTAATGTGTGCAGTTTAATCCATTTACAGACATCAATTGCCGGTATGTAAATATTCCTAATTTTTTAAGGCGATACAAGAAACGCGTTTTTGAAATTTAAAAAGAAAAAGAGAAATCTTTGAGGAAATAAAAGTGCTTACTTTTTCATGCTTTTCTCTTCAAGTTTTCTGTGTGAAATGTCAAAGTAAAATATTTCTGGCAAAATTAAATGGCACATTTTCATAATCCAGATCTTTTTTTGTTTGCATATTATTTATTTTACTCTAAACATTTGTTGATATGTTAAAAATATATGATTTGTGATTTTTGTTGGAGGACCGTTTACAATAAAACATATACCTATATTCGCATATTATGTCCGTCGAACAAAATGAAAAAATAAAAAAAAGTTGGTGCAATAAAGAAAAGAAATAGAAATGAAAAACAAATAAAATCAGAGGCGGTTGTGGGTTTCGAACCCATACCAAAAGACAAATTTAGGTTTAAGTCTTCGGTCGTTACCATTTTGACTTTGAAATATTGATGACAAAAAGTATTTATATACCTAATCAACATTAAATCAATCAACCATATCGGATAATTTACCTGGGTTCTCTTACTTGACATCGACTCACCCGGGTCAGTTTAAAAATTATCGTTTTCAGTGTATACTCATTATAGCGGACGAGAATTGACCTGGCAGAGCATTCCATTCGATTAGCATGGGCTGCTCTGCCAGGTCATTTCTCGTGAGGTATACATATTCCACAGGTTAATGTCAATATTTACGTTCAGTACCAAAACATCACCAATACATCCGATGAAAGAGCTGAATAAGGCGGGGTACATGCAACAACCTTTATGAAAACTGATCCAGAAATAAGAAAGTTATTTCAAAATATCTTACCAAAATCGAGGCTATTTGTCCGCAGTCATTATCCGTCCCATGATGCACAATATCCACCATGCTTATGATATTTCACCAGAAGGTCATTAGAATCTAATATGATATAAATTGCGTAATGTGAAAATATAAATGTAGTCGTCTAAAAGGCAAAAAAGTTCTACGAACTTTTTGCTCAGCCAGCACGGAAAAATCGCTCACTTCAAGGCATGGCCTTTTCTACTTTCTCGGATTAAACTGGATTAAATGGATTAGATGCTAATGAGTGAAAGTCGTGTTTGGGTAAGGTTAACCCTTTCCCAAACTAGACCTGGTTTTGACGTCCCCATTGGAAAAGGATTTGGAAAACATTGAGGCAAAAGAAGAAAATGCTGATAATCAGCATTTTCTCCTTTTGTCTCAATATTTTCTGGGGCTTCATTCTACACAAATCCTATTTTTATCAACATAAATTTTGATGTCTGCAAATCTTTTTAAATTGGAAAAATTAAAAATTTGCCGTTTGGGAAAGGTTTAATTTATAGATGCTACATACCAGATTCGATGTCTCTCCCACTCCTTCAACAGTTTCATCTTTGGCTGCAAAACGAAATTTGCTCATCTTTGGAAAAATAGATTAGTAGATCTTGGTTCGTATTTTTTTCCTGTTTCCGTTTCTGTTCACACTCTAATTATATTAGCCTCATTAAGAGCCCGAACAAATCTTTGGTTGATTACATGTAGTTTGATTAGGAATATATATTATACATTTTTCTTTATCTTTAAACATCCTGGTTACATTATTTTATTTTATTTTCATTGAATTGTGGTGTTTTTTTCCCGGGGAATCATATCTAATTCATATGCACATGAACTGATCATTTGCAAGGCTGGCTAGTTGTTTGGTAAATCTAAATAACACTGCCTTGGCACAATGCATTTAGACAGCAACAGAAAAATATTGAGCAAAAGCAACATATTTATAAAATGATAAAATCGTGAGAATAAGGGTTGATAATGATTAGTGATAACGTGTTGAAACAAGAGGGCCATGATGGCATTGGTAGGCCTACGTCTCCAGGCCTTCAATCCTACATTAAAAGACGGCTTTCAATTCCCCTTTAAAGTGGCATTTCACGATTATTTTTACACAATTTTACTTTTATTCTATCTGAAAGAGCATGTTTTCTTATGAAAATTCTGAAAATTTCAAGTCAAAATATTGAACCGTTTACGAGAAATATATATTTTTGTGCTAAAATAAACAAATTGTTGTGGACAACAGTTCAGATTTATATAGAATTTGTCATTTCTGTCTCAACTTTAAAAGCGTATTTTTCGCTTAATAACAACTTCAAAAAAACTGATACCATTTCTAAGCATTAGAATAAGCAATCTTTGCATCAAGACATACTTTTAAAAAATGAAATAAATGTGAAATGTCACTTTAAAATTAAATTTCTATTGCAATGGGAACAGTTTTTTAGTTGAGTTTTTAGGTGTCGGTTTTTTTAGTTGAGTATTTAGGTGTGGGTTTTAGTTCTTTTTTAATAGAAGAATGTGGAAGATGACAATATCCTTAGTTACAAGGAAGATGCCCGTAAAGTTTGGTTAGAATTGGCAATGCAGTTTTGGAGAAGAAGGCATTTAAAGTTTACGCACAGACTGAAGCAGACGTACGCACGAGTAACGACATAAGCCTTGCTTGTCAGTGGAGCTAAATAATCTTTGTCGTGATAATTTTATCTGATAACAACTCGATAATCAGACTATGCACTCCTAAACACCAAGTACTACGGCGTCAGTCTACTTAAGTACAATCCTCCATGACTTTCTTTTTATGTTCCCCGAAAAAATTCGGGGAGCATATGATCTCCACGCTTTCCGTCCGTCTGTCCGGGCCAACGTCCGGGGGTTTATTTGGTTAAATCCGTCCATAATTTATATGAAATAAGAACAATTCAACTTAAACCATGTCATTTTATGTGAAATCCTGAAATGTTGGCGTGTCCGTCCATCAGTGTGTCCGTCCGTCCTTCAAAGACCAGATCTCAACAACCCTTGGACCAAATCCAATGAAACTTCATATGTGAACTCCCTGGGACAATCAATAGAGAAATTTTTCTCCGTTTCTTAATTTGAGGCTGCGTCATGGAAAAATGGGCCTTATTATAAAAATTAGTTTTTTTCTCTAATTTCTCTTCATCTAAAGGGCAGAATTAAAATGAAATTTTGTACTCATGTGATATATAGGATGTTCTAGACTATATTCTATAAATAATGTGTGCACAATAAATTTGTCATGGGAAAATGGGGCTTAATGTATGATAGTTTTTACTTTGTGACAAACACTTATTCGGGGAGCATAATCTGTCTATGACGGCTCTTGTTTTCTAAGAATTTGCCTTATATCTTCGATAAAACATACACGTTCCCAACCATTTCACGGACAATCCTTGCATTTTATGGTCTTAGATAGACATATTTGAATATGATTGTGAGTTAAAACTGATAGCCAGCATTCCCTCCTTCTCTCTTGACATATTTCAGTTGTTTCGTAAAATCATTTTCTCTTCTGCAACATCAATTAATTTAAACTCTTCTAAGATTTTAAGATTTAAAATTCAAATGTATGGGAATCTTTTGAATAAGTCAAGGAAGACAATTGATGTTTAAACAGGACAATTTGATTCATCCAAAATTGCCTCCCTTTACACGACATTTAATAGTTGTGAATGAAATAATTCGAGGTGCAAAAATAAGGACAAAGAGCTTTTAAATACTGTGTATAAATTGAACATAGTTCCAGATCAGCCTTCGTAGGTACGCAGTCTGATCAGGAAACCATGTTGTATTCCAATAACTTCTTCATGGCCTGTAGCAACAATAACTGAGCAGCATGGGTCCCAGTTAGACTGCACTTTCACGAAGTCTGGCCTTGAAACATGACTGTCTATAAAACACCTTCTCCCGTTCCCAGCTTAAATTGAATATAAACGGAAACCCCTTTATGATTCAAACTAAGTACAAAATGTTCGGGTAAAACTAGAAAACGCTAGTCACCAGCATTGTCTTTTTTTATGTTTTAAAAGGTGCTGTCCCACAGCGCGATAAAAACAAGTACCGTTTGAGAATCGCGCCAACTATTTCCAAAACAGCCGAAAGTGAAAGCTTGGGAAATATTCACATAAAACGAGAGACGCTTAAGGTATTCGCACACTAATGAACGTCAAAAATCATCGGCAAATGTCGACATATTTTCCGTATTTTCTTTCAAATATTTTTTCCAGGGGAAATTATTTGTGTTAATATAATTAAATCCATTTGTTCCGATATTTTAGAGTTTTAATTAAAACCAACATTGACTTTCCCCCTAAAAAGTTGCATTATTTTGTTATAACTTACATGTTTCCCATTTTTAGTACTTTTCGTCGGTGTAATTGTATATCCTCGTAACTCCAGCTTACGAGGTTTTGCAATAGCACCAACGCATTATTTTCTATTTAAAGTACTATTCGTCGTGTTAATGCAAATCTCCGTAACTGCTGGAATTACGAGGTTTTGCAATAACATCAACCGTGACAACGCACTATTTTTTTCGTCTTTGATTTTAGACAAGTTTATTTTAGTTTGGGGGAGGGTTATAGAGCACTTGAAACAGCAACATGTCGCCATACATATAAGTCAGCTCATCTTTCAGGGTAATCGATTACTGTGTGACACCTGCAATTTATATCATTAGGATTCTCAGCAGAATGAGTTCAAGCTGCAAAGTAAAATCATTATTAAACCGTTACACAAGTGACATCAAACATTATAATAGTTTCTACGCAAATGGTTATGTATGACAGCATTTTGAACAAAATAGAAATTGCTCAAGATGGACAATGTCTTCTTTACGCAAATATTTCCCCCTTTTTCCTACCTGAAAAACACCAAAGTCACTCTATCTGTTGTTTCTTTTTTCTTTTTCTTTTAATGAAATTTTGGATTGAGGAATTGTTTGAAGGTGTACAACATCGCACTTAAGGATTACAGCCCACAATTAGATACCAAACATTTTGTATAACCAGATGGTCGTAACTACATTAACGACCACGGGGTTGAGGGTGGGGGTTTCGATTCGTCCGGAGAAGGATCAACTCAAGACATTTCCCATTTTTCCAATCTATTATTCTCCCATCGATTATGTACAACATACAGCAATCTGCAATTACAAAATAAAAGACATAAGACGCAATTTACAAACAATCGTGGCTAAAAGAGTATTTACAATTTATCACAGCAGACGATATTTACAACTTACCAATTTGAGGAATTGAGAGCTTTCAACATCTATCCATTTCTTCTCTTTATTCAATCATCCTGTGAAATCTGCAAAACAAGTGAGTTGTGTTAAACAAGGTTATTAGGATTATTGAACTAGGCCGGTAAGAAAAACAACGAGAATGGTCAGCGGGCGCGAATACCGACAACAAGACAGCGAACCAACTAAAGCTCGACAAAACAAACCGAAACTTCACAAACGACCAAATCTACGTCTCGTACATACTTTCAGAATGCGACAAGAGAAATACAAACCTTATTTATTCTCCGTTCATCCAAAAAGCTATAAATGTTAAAGATAAATCGAATTTGACCAAACAACCTTTCTGCTTGAAATCAAAGAGCGTAATGCCCGAACAAAGAAAACACGTGATAATAGTGCGCCAAAACTAATCTCCAAAACTGACCAATAAGACGCGGCATAACAAAATGGGTTTTGTGAAACCAGACCGGGTTACACACTCCCCCTCTGTCAGAAATGACGTCCCGTCATTGTCCCAATGTCTGTGTCTGCGGTCATGCGTCTGTCCGTACCTAACACTATCACTAAATTACGTTCCTATCTATCTACTGTTATTCTAAAATATCCAAATCATTTAAAAACAACATCATTGCAGTATAACCATCTGAAATGAAAATTGGTTCATTAGTATTTCAAAATTATCTGTTCCTGAATGTCTTCAACTGCAAAGACAAATTCAAAATTATTTTCTATACAAACCCTTCCTGAAATTCAAGAAAAACATTAGTAACAGAACCCATATAAAATCATTTCCCCCAATACATCATTTCCTGAAAATCCAGAAAAAAACATTATTTAGAAAACTTATGTAACTTTACAATGACCATCACATCTACAAATTCTATAGACAATTCGCGTTACTCCTCCCCCTCTTCAGTGATGCGTCCTCGCAGCTTCTGATCTACAACTTCAAACTTCGCAGCATCAACCTTTGAACAAAATTTAAATGGATAAATACAGGATCTGCAACGATAAAACGATAAGATATCTAAAAATTAAAACATTATTTATCCATTATAGCAGCAATCAACCTATGTGCAGTGTCTGAATCAACATTATTTACTATCGCGGATTTCATCAGCTCCCCGAGCGCATGTAATCTATTATCAAATGGTCGTTGACTCATAGATTTTGATACATATTCCCCGTATCTGTCGGGTGGCTTTCTAGGTCTAGTCGACCGTCTTGGGGCTGGTGTTGGTACTTCGGGAACAGCTATCTCTGCAGCTTCTTCTGTATCATTCACTTCTGTCACCACCTCAGGTGTTTCTGTCTCTTCCTGACCTTCTATCGATCCCTGCATATCTGTCACTTCATCTTCCACCACTGGATGATCTGCATCCATGCCACCTACCACAATTTCTTCGTCGTCTACATTTTCTCCATCCTCATCTACCTCTTGGTCCTCTTCAAGACTTTCTTCTTGAACTGCTTCTGGCACCTCTGCCAATTCTTCCTGAGCACCGACAATATCTGACTAATGGGCGTCCCCATACAAAGGTGTTCCTAAAACACTTTCACTGTCATCTTCATCGGTCTCCTCTCTCATGACGTCATGAATTTCCTCTTCAATTTCTCCCTTTTCATCTTCTGTAGCTACATTCTTCTCTATTTCTTCCAATTGGGCTCTATCTAGCTCCTCAGCTCCATCACTATCTTCTATCTTTACTAAAAGATTTCGATGCAATGTCCTCTCCATTGCCGATTCCTCTGACCTGATCTTAAACACAGGGATCTCTGGTCGTGGTTGGTCAACTATCTTGTATGTCTCTTGTTCAAATTTGTCTGCGATTTTGTGTTTTCCTTCAAAGGACACAATTTTGACAAGGACTTTATCTCCGGTACACAGTTTTGCTCCTCTAACTCTCTTGTCGTACTGTGTTTTCTGCTTCTCTTTCGCCTTTCCTATGTGTGATTCTACTACTTTTCTAGTTGTCTCAATCCTATCTTTGATGTCGTCAATGTACTCTCTTGTATTTTTGCTGGTGGTTTCGTCTAGGATAGCAGCATACTCTAAATCTATGGGCAATCTTGGCTTTCTTCCAAACATCAGTTCATACGGACTGTACTTGGAAGACTCATGAGGAGTACAATTGTAGAAATAAACCAATGAATGGATGTACTTCTTCCAATCCTCCTTCTGTGACGGCTCTAGAGTACCCAACATGTTCAGAAGCGTCCTGTTGAAACGTTCTGGACCAGCGTTCCCTTGGGGATGGTACGGTGTTGTATGCGTCTTTTTGGTGTTCATTAGGTGGCACAACTCCTTGATGATGTCGCTTTCAAAGTTGGCCCCTTGGTCCGAATGAAGACGTGTCGGGATCCCCAAGTTGACAACAAAGTTGTTGAAGAACGCTTCGGCAGTAGTCTTCGCTGTTTGATTGCGTGTCGGTATAGCCATCGCATACTTGGAAAAGTGGTCCGTGATCACCAATATGTTCGATATACCTCCTTTAGCTGGTTCTAGCGTTAGGTAGTCGAAACATACCAACTCTAATGGGTAGGTAGTAGAGATGCTTACTAACGGAGTTCTCTCGTTAGTCGCCGATTTCCTCCTTAGGCATCTCTCACACTTTGAGACCCACTTGTCCACAGATGTCGTCATTCCTGGCCAATAAAATCGGTCTCTCAGTAACCTGAGAGTTCTTTCCCTTCCTGGGTGTCCCACGTCATTGTGTAACCCTTTCAAAATCTTCTCTCGTTGACCAGACGGGATGACCAGCTGCTTTATCTCTTTGTCGTCTTCCTTGATCATCCTGAACAGCAGACCTCTCTCCATCCTAAAATTCCTAAACTGCTTTTTCATGGAAAGATCTTCGTTGTTCCAAACTTTCTTCGGCATTACATTGTCTATTACTGCTCTTCTCCATTTTTCTGTCATCGGGTCTTGCCTTTGTATCTTTCTAATCTCTCTTAACTCTTTCAAAGCTAGCGTTTCCCCTGGAATATCAGTGGCTTCAACGATATCTATGCTACAAGCCGGAAGTGTCTCTATGTAAGGAGATGGAACGATATAGTTGCATACTGCCTTAATAGTATCTGTATCAACTTCTTCCAACTTCTCATTGTCGTTAAAGGGGTAGCGACTCATGGTGTCGGCATCTGTATTCTTGAGGCCTGGTCTGTAGTAAAGATCGAAAGAATACTCTCCGAGGGCTGAAGCCCAACGATGTCCAGTAGCATCTAACTTCGCAGAGGTTAGAACATAAGTCAGTGGATTGTTGTCTGTTAAAACTTTGAAATGGTTTAACAAAAGGTAATCCGAAAACTTTTCGGTAATAGCCCACTTCAAAGCCAGAAATTCCAACTTGAAGGCACTGTAGTTCTTCTCCGACTTTGTCAAACACCGACTGGCATATGCGATAACTCGCTTGCTTCCATCCTGCTCTTGGTATAATACCGCTCCTAAACCTTTACAAGAAGCATCTGTATGCAACTCAAAGGGAATGGAGAAATCTGGATATGCCAGGACTGGTGGAGAAGACAGCTTGACTTTCATCTCTTCAAACACTTCTTGCTCCTTCTCTGTCCACTTAAAATCTTCTTCTGTCTTACTCCTCCCTCTCTTCTTCGATGTCGGCGGAAGCAACTCCGACAGCGGTCTGGTTACTTTGCTAAAATTAGCAATAAATCTACGGTAATATCCCGCAAACGCCAAAAATGATCTAAGCTCCTCCGCAGTTTTGGGTGTTGGCCAGTTCTTAATCTTCTCGATCTTCTCGGGGTCGGTCTCTATCCCGTCTGCGCTTACCACATGTCCTAAAAACTTAACCTTTTCTTGAATGAATATGCACTTCTCAGGAGAGAGCTTGATGTTGCACTGGGCTAATCGGGTGAGGACTAAATCTAATCTGTGCAGATGTTCCTCGAAAGAATCTGCAAAGACTATAAGATCATCTAGATATATGACACATATGGTCATATTATAGTCTCCCAGACACTCTTCCATTAGCCTCTGGTACGTTGCTGGAGAATTCGATAATCCGAAAGGCATTCGGTTATATTCGTAAAATCCGAGTGGCCCAACGGTGAAAACAGTCCTTTCTTTGTGATCTTCCTCCAACTCTACCTGATGGTATCCACTCTTCATGTCAATGGTGCTGAAGTACTTGCTTCCCTTCAGGACATCAAACATCTCCTCTATCCTGGGT
Source organism: Fragum sueziense (assembly GCA_963680895.1). Taxonomy (NCBI): domain Eukaryota; kingdom Metazoa; phylum Mollusca; class Bivalvia; order Cardiida; family Cardiidae; genus Fragum; species Fragum sueziense. The sequence goes on from CAVMGG010000664.1 coordinate 16,457, forward strand.
AAAGCGTACGCATCCTTTATCGTTCTTTTGTTCAGGCACCGGTAATCAACACACATCCGAAGTGACCCATTCTTCTTTCGGACTAAAACTATATTACTAGCCCATGGGGACTTGGACTTTCTAATTATTCCCGCAGATAGAAGTTGCTCTAGATGTTGTCTCACTTCTTCTATCATCATCGGTGGAATTCTTCTGTGAGGCTGCTTGAACGGTGCCTGCTTCTCAGGTAGGAGGTCAATTCTGTGTTTGATAAGGTCACAATGACCAATATCCTCATCATGTTTGGAGATAATATCTTCATGCTTTAAAAGCAACTCTCTGAGTTCTTTCTTCTTTTCGGTAGTAAGTAGATCATTCTGATCCATAGCTAACGAGTCAATCAGATCATGTTTCTTGTCTGTAGTGTCAGCTATATCTTGAAATACTTCTTCTGTAACACTGACTGGCTGAACTTCACATAAAACAGCCCTAGGAGCAATCGTTACAGTGTTTGTAGTGAGGTTGCTCAGTGTTACGTCGACAAACTTTCTCCTGCCATTTTCAAACTGTATGGCTGTAGGGGTTACGTCGATGAAATCAGGAATTCCACTCTCTTTCGTTTCTTGAATTATGGCAGTTGTATTAGGGTAGTTCATCTCCTTATCAGTTTGACCTTTAATGGTGATACTTTGGTTCGGTCGAAGGGTGATCTTCTCCGCTTCTGCACTTCTTATCAATGCAATGACGTTATTGTTCTTCTTAATCTCCCTCTCTCTAACTACAATGGTCCTAAAACAGAGGTACCAAGGTGTGTTGAGTCCTGGTTTCTGTAGAAAGTTATCACCAAAACTTGATTTAAAGTTGTCTAGATACTCTTTGAGAATGTTTGTACCAAGTATTATAGGGGTTCTCTCTGAATATGGTGTATCAGGGACTACTAGAAGTAAACATCTCTTGACTACTGAACCTGGAATTCCTGAATGAATCTCCAAGTCAACTTCTATATATCCTAGATACGGTAATTGGTTACCATCGGCACACTCTATATTTAACATTCGTCCGGTTTCTTGTAATTTTATGTCTTGAAGGTTCTTTTCCACAAAGGACTTCGACACTACGCTCACACAGCTGCCAGTATCTAGCAAAGCTGTGGATAAAATTCCATCTATAATAACTGGAGCCTCATTAGGTTGTCCAACTAATTTTGGATCCTTATCATTATGGCCGCTCACGTTCGACCCCACAAAATGAGCGCCTACTCTTTTGGGCAAGCATACTGCTTGTGTCGTCGGTGTAATTGTATATCCTCGTAACTCCAGCTTACGAGGTTTTGCAATAGCACCAACGCATTATTTTCCATTTAATGTACTACTCGTCGGTGTTATTGCAAATCTTCGTAACTGCTGGAGTTACGAGGTTTTGCAATAATATAAACGCACTATTTTTTCGTCTTTCAATTTAGACAAGTTTATTTTAGTTTGGGGGAGGGTTATAGAGCACTTGAAACAGCAACATGTCGCCATACATACAAGTCAGCTCATCTTTCATGGTAATCGATTATTGTGTGACAACTGCAATTAATATCATTAGGATTCTCCGCAGGATGATTTCAAACTGCAGAGTAAAATCATTATTAAACCTTTATACGTCAAACATTTTAATAGTTTCGACGCAAATGGTTATGTATGACAGCATTTTGAACAAAACAGAAATTGCTCAAGATGGGCAATTTCTTCTTTACGCAAATATCCCCCCCCTTTTTTTTCTTACGTGAAAGACACCAAAGTCACTCTATCTGTTTTTTTTTCTTTTAATGAAATTTGGCTTGGGGGATTTTTTTGAAGGTGTACACCATCGCACTTATTACAGCCCACAATTAGATACCAAACATTTTGTGCATCTTCGACCATCATCCGTGACAACGGAAAGTAACTAGCAGGCCCGTAGGAAGCAATTTCATATGGGGGGGGGGAGGGAAAGCCCTTGTCCTGAATATGGGGGGGGGGGGGGTAATTTGGATTTTCAAAAAAAAAATTCAGTGTCAAAAATTAAGAAAATTCGGCATTTTTGGCCAACATTGGAGGGCTTAGCCCCCCCCCCCAGCCCCCCTGTTCCTACGGGCCTGACTAGAGATACCCTAATCAATTTCCGTGCGTCATCCGTTGCAACGGAAATTGACGAGGGATACCTCGTCAGTTTCCGTTGCTACTGATGACGACCGAAGATGCCCGACGTGTTTTGTAGTTAATGATGGGTTTTAGGCCTAATCCTTCAACAGAAGGCATTGGGAGTGACACTGCAACTTGTTGGTCTGGGGCAGTTCTCTTTGGAATAGGGGCCTATGGGTTGTGTTGAATAACGCTGAGATTATAATTATTCTCGTTACGCACTAATAACGTGAATAACTTGATGTCAAACCATTGATATGTTCCCTTTCATCGTTATGGGTCAAAATTTATGATATTAAATACGTTATTATTTTATTTAATCAGAACGAACCTCTCCCCGTTTATAACCCTTGCCTTAGCATATACTTTTGACTCATCTTTCGAAGCTTTGGAAAAAAATGCTCAATAATACAAAAGAAGGAAATTATTTGAGTATTTTTTTCATTCGCCTCTCTGTTTTGTGCTATTTTTACACATTCTTTCTTGTCAACATTTATCTTGTTTTCTGCAGCAGCTTAATCGACAAATAATTTTCTCTGTTGTATATTTATTAAGGTATTCCAACCCTTATGAGATTCACGCGTCGTCGGATATTGTTTTTCGTGCGATGTCGCTAACTCTCGTTACGTATCCGAACCTATTTGGGGCGCCGTCGTAAACTTTTGGCGTTGGAACGTTCCACCGCCAAATGTTTACGACGTCGCCCGAATAATTCCGAGGTCGCGTGAATCACATTGTGGGAGGACTACGCCCTTGGCAAGATGATGGCGTCAAAACACTGAATTTACGGGCCATATTCAACGCACTAAAATGTCTGAAATTTCATAGTGGTGTTCAAATGTTGATTTTTTACGAAGGATTATGTTTACATGTAAAATTTAGTCATGTGACCCAAGTATAAAGGGAATAAATTACACCAAATTACACCAATTACACTGTAATTGTAGGTATCAATTTAAACCCTTTCTAAACAAGACCTGACTTTGACGTCCCTTATAGGAAATGATATGGAAAACATTGAATCAAAAGAAGAAAATAGTGGTAACCAGCATTTTCTCCTTTTGTCCCAATATTTTCTGTGTTGTATTGTTCACAAATACATTCTTTATCAACAACCATTTTGTTGTCTCAAAGAAATCTTTCATATAGGAATAATCTACGACGATATCGTTTGTGAAAGGGTTAATCTATGGGGAGAGGCATGTAAACGATCTGTCTGAATGACATCAAATGTTTCATATTGAGATCCAGGGGCGGGGGTGGTGCAGTGGTAACGCGCTGGACTTATAACATAGGGGTCGCTGGTTCGATCCCCGCCTCAACAGTCTTTCGGATGAGACTTTAAACAGAAGTCCCGTCTCCATATGACTTTAGCTGTTGAGTGGGACGTAAAACTCCATTCACTCACTCACTTCATTATCGAGATCCATATCCATTCAACAACGCATGGAAAACAAGTCCTACAACTTTTACACAATCCTCTTGGATTGTGATTCCTGGGTCTGGATTTGAAAAGACAAATTTAGGATTTCTTCAACCCTATTACTTTTTGTTGCTCTATGGTGGGTAGAAAGTCATTAATGCATGGACCGACTTCGTTTGTGCATGGACCCTTGTCGACGTTTGTAGGTGGTGTTAGAGATTAGGGTGGATCCTGATCAATCTGATCAGACTTCACATATACACTAGCGTAATAGGGATCGATTTTATCCAGTTAACCGTTACGTTATTTCCGACAAACGATATCATTTCGTATGTGTTCTTATAAAATCTCGTAACTACTTTTTTTTTATCAAAAAATTCATTTCTATTGGATCCCTGGTGGTCTAATATGACACAGGGCCCATTGCATCCCATCTTCGCTAGCCAAGGTTGAACCCACCTACGTTTGTATTCACCCTTGGCGGATTTAGTCCGATTTTCTTGAAATCGTGAAGCGCCGCCTAGCGGTTGTTCTGCTGGTTGTTTACGTCCACCATTGATGACGTCATTAACGCAAGTTGTCTTTCGCGTCATACGTTATGCGGATTATGTAAAAGTTAGATGCTTTTTTGGTCGTATTGTCGAAAGTATAATAATTCGTCGATTAAAGTTAGGGAATTCCTGTCTATTGCAGTCAAATTCTTAGGAAAAATCGCACATCTTCGCGTTTTTGAGTTGCAATTGCAATGCTTTTTCCCGCCCGTTGTCATGATTTTGTTACTCATAACAAATGTATCAGTCGACAATCTGATTGGTTCCAGCGAGACATCGCTGGAACCAATGAAAACGCTTTCCAGGAGGCCAAGAAAATCGGACTAAATCCGCCAAGGGTGAATACAGAAACGACGTTACGTCGTAGATGTCACCCTTGGCTTGCGAAGATGATTGCATCCATATCCAGGCTTCTCCTTGGACAGTTTACAAAGCGATTATTATCGTCAGTCTGCTAAATCAAATGGTTAACCCATTACCGCACAGTGACCCTGTTGACTCCCCATAAGATAATGGCATTTGAAAACATCGTGGAAAATGAAGAAATTGCTTGTGACAAGCAATTTCTTCATTTCCCACAATGTTTTCTGTGTAAAAAGACTGAACAAACTAAAATTTTATTCACTTAAAATTGTAGTCTGCGTCATCTTTGAATTTGGACTAATCTAAAATTTGTCGTCTGATAAATGATTAATAGACATACATGTAGGGCCTATTTACATGTTTGGAGACAATTATTGCCATATGGCTGACTCGTCTTCGTTCAATGAATGATATGAATCTTTCCTGTTTTTCATTGCTAGAGAAGCATTAATCCTCTAATTTAACCATGATTATAGAGATACACTATCATTATGGTATCTAGACGATAGACTTGAGACGCCTTCGTCATGTCATGATCGAGGACTGGTTTTGAAATTCATGACCAATACAGAAACTAGAGATCGCCGTTGAAACATTCAGAGAAAAGAAGAAAATGCTGATAGCCACTGAGCCATTGGGCTTGGATGCTCGAACTAAAGAATACCATTCGCGGCAAAGGGACCGCGGCTGATTTTGGATAAATGAGTTCACCCTTTCTCAAACAACCATTATTTGGACTGTTCCAATTTGAAAGGTGCTGTAGACGACAAAATGGAACTCGATGGTGGTAGATTTTGTTGTATATCATAGTACAGAACATGTTCAGGAAAAAGAAGAAAATGCTTGTTATCATAATGACTTGTGTATGTTTTTCCCAAGCCTTTTTCTATAAGGAGTCTCAAAATCATGAAGGTATGATTAGTAGGCCTACATACAATACAACACGGAAAGCATTGAGACAAAAGGAGAAAATGCTGGTTGACCAGTATTTTCTTCTTTTGTCTCAATGTTTCCCAAGTAATTTCATTAGGACGTCAATATAGCGGGCGAGCATTGACCTGGCAGAGCACTCCATTCGATTAGCATGGGCTGCTCTGCCAGGTCATTTATCGCGAGGTATACCAGATCTTGATTGGGAATGGGTTATGATTGTCTGGTAATATTAAGGAATGAAAACATAACAAATGAATTAAATTCTTTGCGTTTTTACTACTATAATAAAAATTCATATATACTCTATAATTTGTTAACAATTTTGCCTCAAGGCTGTTAAAATATTATGATAAATATATACATAACTATATAAATCTTATAATGTCATCTTGAGCGTTCCGAACGCGTAAAGTTCAAGTCATATGTTAATGAACTGTGCCATATGAAAATGTACGAACATATTAATGAAATACAGCTTTGAAACAAAAAGGCTTGATTTTTCAAAATGACAAAATGTAGGCCTGGTCAAAATGAAAAGATAATGCATGCGACACAGTCCTTATATTACGAAAAACAGGAATTCTTATTGAAGAAAGAAAAGAGAATTTTGATAATTATATGGTTTGTATATGATACAACAAAGAAAATATTGAGGCAAAGAGAGAAAAGCTGATAATCAGCATTTTCTTCGTTTGTCTCAATGTTTTCCGAAACTTTCTCTATTTGGGACGTCAAAACTAGGTATTTGTTTGAGAAAAGGTCGAATGAAAATTCCTTCCACTGAATTTTCTCATTTCAAAACTGCCCGTTTTTCTATGACGGTTCACATTGTATACATGTAGTACATCGTTTAACACCTTAACAATATATTATGCTTAAGTTTTGCATTAATTAACCATTTTATAAACACTTCTCAGCTTTCACGTCTCTCAAAAGGTATGCTCTCGAAACTCTTGAAAGAAAATAAGAAAATGCTAAGAACCAAGCATTTACTCCTTTCCTCTCAGCATTTTCTACAAATTTCGGTCATAATTTCATGATTAAAGTGACATAATTATACCAAAATCGTGAGTAACGACTTTGAATATGGGCAAATCTATACTTAGTACATTTAAAAACGCAGAGTTTTCAAAGCCTTAAATCAAGAGATTATTTATAAGATGTTATAAGAAATAGAAACATTTGATATGAATCTCCGACAAGTTTTTAAACGTGAATAGAAAAAGTTAGAGTTGTTTATTCTGGAAAATTTTACAGCGCCATAGCCAAAGAGTTAAACACCTTGACGCTACGTAAATTTGATGTACGTGAAACTCGAGTTGCGTTTCAACATGTTTATAAAGTTTGTCTATAGGGACACTATAAAAACACGTTTTATCGTGACATTCCCAATTCTATCAGTATGAATCGTCTTCTTGAAAAATATGAGGAACCAAGCTATTGTAACGCATTTGCTTGGTTATTCAAACTCGAACATTTCACGGGCACTTAGGATGCCGAAACTCATTAATATCACGACTACCGACAACATGGCAAGGCCACATACTGTGGTTACACACTACTGGTCTGTTATGTACCCTATAGGACACGCTTGGAATGGCCTGAAGAGATGCGTGTATTCACGTACTCCACCACCCAAAATGTTGCAACAAATTCGTATTCCTGTTATTCAAGAGCGGAACAAAATACCAAAAGCGGTTACATTGCGAGAAAGTCATTTCTATGCAACGACGATGTCAGACTTTAATTCAAGCTTTAGGTGAGCACACTCGTTATTAATTGATTTTGCCCCTCTCAATCAAAAATGATCAAATTTTATTCCGACGGGCATTTAAAACATTTTCTATCTTTTGAGTTCATGAAATAAGATAAATCAACGAAAATAAACCCGCATTACGTAGCCTTTGCTTGTCATTTCCATTATATAAGCGAACGAAGTACATGTATCTCTGCGGAATTAAATGTACTCAGTATATATAAACAAGAACAAAGCGTCGTTTTTCTGCCCAGTCCTCTTAACTACATCATGTTTAAATCTTTGTAGTTTTGAGGTTTTGTATGAAAAGGCGTGATTCCAACACTTCCATCGAAAATTGAATGAGGAATCATGTTACCTACTCGATCATTATACTAGTAATCATTTCTTCTTGAAGTCACATTGACAAATAATATAATTTCTCTCTGCCAAGTAGAAATTGGACGAAGTGGCATTCCGAAAATGAACGTAATTGTAAGAGAATATGACTTAACCATTTCTTACACAACACATGTTTTGACGTTTCTTATTATAAGAACTTTTAGACAAAAGGAAACAAATGATGATAACCATTGATTCTCCTTCTGCCTAAATATTTTTCTGCATTATGTTGTACTCTATTGTATCTTATGTTTATCAAAAACAGTTAATATTTTGTCGTCTACAGCAGCTTTCAAATCGGACCAGTTTCAAATTGTGCTGCCCGAGAAAGGGTTAGATTAGCAATATTGCTGGAAATTGCAAAACTAATCCCTATTAACCATTTTCCAAACAGAATTTGAATGCTGATCATCAGCATTTTCTTCTTTTGCCTAAATATTTTCTAAACTATTTTATATAAAAAAAAACAATCATTATCAATAGCAGTTTTCAAAAGACGAATCTATTCTTTACATTTGCTAGTCTAGATACCATATTTTATTAACATTAGGTTTGAGTTAAATATTTTCAGGTAGTCCACCCCTAATGAGATTCGTGCAACGTCGGAATTATTCGGGCGACGTCGAAAACATTCGGCGGTGGAACTTTCCACGGCAGAATGTATACGACCGCGCCCGAATAGGTTTGGATACGCAACGACGCAGCTCGAAAAAATATTATGTTTTTATGAATTTCAAAATGGCCACATTACGGGGATGTCAAGTCTTACACTTTGTTAACTGGCAGAGGGTGACTTGCAATATGCAGTAAAATTGAAGAGAATTTCACCGACATTTCATTAAAAAGTATTCTCATGGTCATACTTAAAAATGTAAACGAGATTTTATCTTTTTGAAAACGTCCATTGAAAATGGAGGAGGTTTTAAATTTCCATTTTCTAAAGATTCTTTTGAAAAGAATAAATAAATGTACATAATTATACATGTATATGGTTTGGACTTTCCTTTCTTGTATTTCTATCAGTGCGTGCAACTTTTTGTAAAAAGGGGAAAAATATAATTAGTATATGTAAGTTAAGTTCATCCCTGCACGTTGACGCTTTTTGACACACTTCAAGAAAAACGTTTGGAGGAAACATGGTCTTTTTCGGTAGAAAACGTTGTAAGAAACGAAGGAATTGCTTGTCACAAGCAATTTCTTCATTTTCCACAATGTTTTCCGAAGCCATTATCTTGCAGTCCAAAAGAGTCATTGTGTGTGAAAGATTCATTAAGATTGAAACACGTTATTATGCAATATTCATGACCAATTTGGACTTATTCTAATCCCAAGAAAAGCATCCAATGTGGAGAATTTACGAAAACGAAAGATATAACAATCAAATTTGCTGATATTATTTTCTTTTGCTTGTACACGTTTTTTTTTTAATTTCCATTGCAAGAACGCGCCTATTCAGGCTTCATCGAAATAAAGGCCTGGTCACATGCACAATTCCACGTGGTGTGACCACGGAATTGTATGTGACCAGGCCTTAACGAAAACCAACAGTAATATAAATTGTATAACTACAGTGGCGAAATGTCGAATGGCAGCGAAAATTGTGCTAAAAATAGACTGGGTTTGCGGTTATGTTTTGATAAACCATCGGCGCTAATATAAAATCTCGTAACTACGGCTTGAATTAAGCCGTAGTTACGAGATTTTATAACAACACCGACGACATACATTTATTTGTCCGAAAATACGTCAGGGTTTACTTGATAAAATCCTTCCCTATTGGTTTGACTTTTTAAAGTGACGAAATGCATCTCGTTTTGGCTAGCACGTAACAAATGAATGAATTGGAACCACGAAAAGTATTGAACCTAGTCGGTCTGCGTAGGCTGGCTAGAATCGATGATTGGGCACGGATACTTGTGATGTTTGAGATCAACATGGATCTTGATCAGCCTTCATATGAATGTAGTCTGTTCAAAATCTATACAGACGTACATTCTGAAAACACCATTCCCCCCCCCCCAACTACCACTTGCTTTAACATTTAGATCGCTTTTTTAATCCCTTTTCGACTTCAAATGCTATTCGGAGTTCCAAGGCGACATTTTGCGTGACTGATAACGTCTTTTACGTAAAATCAACGTCACTAACGTAACACGACGTCATCACCGATTCCCACTATTGGTCACGTTAACGCTCTTCTTGAAACGTAACGTGAGTCTCTTCCACACGCTAGGTTTTCGTGACTCATATTTGGACGTCGCCTTTTTGTATTGTTTAGGCTGACTGTGTAAATACATGTCCATGAACTGTCCCTCATCCCCCACCTCGACACCGCTGTCGCTACTATTCGGGCTGTCATTGTGGTTAAACTCGTTCTTCATGCGTAAAAATTCCTCGTATGAACCAGGCGTAGGACCGGTATTTTCACTTTCGTTAATTTCCGTCATGTCAATACGTTTACGGTCTTTTTCACGTTTTATATAACGTCCCTTTGCTGACGTACTATTAACCGTCCGATCACCCCAACCTATTTTCGAATCTGTGAACGTAAAATCCCGAATAGTGTTCCGTTTCACATCGGAATCCTTTCTTGGTTTCTTCTTATGGCTTTTTCTCATATCACGCGGAGGTGGGCGTGGTAAAAATTGCTGATCTCGTCTGTTATTCATTAATAACGGATTTTGTCTCCGCCGTGATTGTTCGATCTTGTAATCAAAATCGTCGTCCAGATATCGCCCGAAGTCTTCACCCTCGTAATCTTTAAACACACCAGATTGTTTGGCGTTTCTCGTTCTGTCAGAGTCCACGTCAGGCTCGTCGTCAAAATTCATGGTGAGTTCTTCATCGTCATAATCAGGTGGAGGTATATACGGTAACTCATCTTCAGACGTGCTCTTACTACCTCTAACATCACGTATAGGTATTTGTGCTGGTGCGTGTTCAGATCGAGATCTAGTGTAGTCCCTCTGTTCATAACCAGGATTATCTAGTCCGTACGCGAAGTCTATATCACCACCTTGAGTTTCAAAGTCTTTATCAAGTCGTGTTGTATCAGAACTTTGTGATAAAGATCGTCCGAATATCGGGTTTGTCGTCGTGTTGGTTTCATCCGGCGCCGACGGTGCACGACGTTTTCTACGCGGCATCGGCACGGGAGTTTCATCCTCCGTAAAGACGTCACCGTCTGCCATAACGTTACTATCCACGTTAGCACTTTTAACGTCAGATTTTTCTTCTATTATGATAGGTATATCCTTATCACCAATTATAAACATTTCCTTATTGATTTCTTGTACAGTTTCGCTTTTCTCGTCATTTCTATTCTCTTTAGAATGTTCATGCACATCTGCGGTCACGATAACCTTCGTATTGTCACTTTCGGTTGGCGAACCTGGTTTTGGTTCCATGTAAATCTTTGGCTGATAGTTTCCTATCTTCGGTAGCGGGTTTACGCCTTTCGGAGGCGCCGGTGCCTTTTTGTTTTTGAATGCATTGTTAAAGTTACTTTTCTTGTCGAGAATGTTGGCAGGCCGACCATCACCGACGCCCCGCCCCGAGAAGATGTCCTCGACGTGACGAATCTTCCGCTCTGACATGATGGTGCTGTGGTGAGAGCTTTATCTGAAATGTAGAAAGAAATGTATTTAAGTTGAGTTTTGAAAAATGTTCTCAGCGGTTTTTGAGAACAAAATGAATCCCGATCAGACTGTGTATACACACAGTCTGATCAGGATGCATGTTGTTCTCGTATAATTCCATACGTATCTTTAGGAGATGTAAGGAAGTGGCATGGATACTCTTCAGACTGATATTGCAGTACTCAAGCCGATCAATATTCATATCATATCAACATAAACATATTGGTCTCAAATACCGTAAAAGAAAATGGAAATGAAACCAATGATTCTACCGCCACCTTGTTCTTAAGACGGCTTTCGAAAATGGTAAAGAGTTTAATACTTCGAAAATATCGAATTAGAACGTTTTTAGATTGTCATTAAAATATGGCTTCTCGACTGATGTTTCATCATGTATGTTTGTTGCATGATCTGAGAAAATTTATCTCCTACTTACTATTGCAAGCTTGTCAATAATTCATTGCAAACTCATTTGCAAAATTCGCTTATATATGCCTAGAGTAAATATACAAAAATGATGTTTAGTTGAAATACACACAGGTCGAATTAACACTTCTCATACATCTCCTGGTTTTGACATATCGACATAATGCAAATTGTAGAAAACATTGAGAGAAAAGAAAGGGTTGCATGTATAATTGCTCCCTAGATTTCAAGGAAATAACATATAAAATCTCTGGTTTGCTTACATTCATTTTGTCGTCTGCAACATATTTTGAATTTGTAGAATTCTAAAGTTATATTATCTGTGACGGGTTGATAGAAAAAGAGCTTTTTTAAAGACAACAAGTAAACAATTTTGACTTCTTCATTTTACGGTGTGTGCGCTCGTATTAAAGTTGACAAAACTTTACGACATGTAGAATGCAAATTATGCGAACTTTGTGTCATAGGCCTACATTACAGATTGGGATCTGGAAAAGGGGGTTCTTGGTGCATTTGTAAATAACAAAGATCTTGAACATTTTTTTAACATAGGCCTATACTTATAGTTTGATCCGGGCTCACATTGCTCTTTTAAAGTACATTCATGTACAATTAATGGAGATTTTAGAAGAAAACATCATATAGATACCGATCAGACTGTGCTTATGCACAGGCTGATCTGTATCCATGTTGTTTTTTCATGAATTTTGTGTCCAATTCTATAACTCCGCTCATTTTCAAAACACTCGCACTAACTCATGGAATCTGTAAAAGGAAAATTAATCAATCGAACAGCTCCTCACGTAAGTTCCAAACACGATTAGTAGTTCTGCTAGGTTGACCGAACAAAGAAAATAGAAAATTTGTCTATCATTACGAAGTGACCGAACAAAGAAAATAGAAAATTTGTCTATCATTACGAAGTGTAATTAAGTCCAAAGTACACAAGTGCGTATTTAAGAATGACTGTATACTAGTATTGTGTTTACTGAAATTCTAATCCCCTCTCCCTTTACTTTGACCTAATGAGTATAACCGTTTTTCGTAATGAATTCCCTTATCGAAAGATAATAATATGCCCTATGAAGGAGTGTCGGTAAAAAATTGTTGATGGACGGGCAATTGAGAAAGAGGGAGATGAAATGTCAAATATAACACTTCGTCATCATGTATCAAAATTTATAAGGCGATTGAATATGCTATAAGATTATAACTATGACGTACCAAATGGGCCAAAAGCACATTTTAACGAGTATGCATAAATAATGATCGTATACGCGTATATTTTATGCTTGCAGATTAGATACAGACTTTTGGTCCATTTAGTACTCCATAGATTACGTCGCAGGAACGACAGTGCAATCGACAGCACAATCAACTTAGACTGGACAGCCGAAAATTGTTGTCATTTTACTGTAAAACGTTTGTCAGGATAACATTTAATCCATGTGTTTTGGTTTGACAAACACGCGCTAAGTCTCAAAACAATGATATATGAGAACTGCACGTAAATCATTTTTGAGAACAATATGCAGAATGTGGGTAGGAAGTACCGATTACTAGTACAATTTCGCCTTTTTAAGAATAGTTGCGCTACAACTTAAGAACGTCTGCTGATCTTTAAGTATAAGTGTGATTAACTAGCCATGTATTATTTCATATTTTGGGGCTTAGTTAAGATTAAACATAATTTATTGTCATCATTATACACATGTTAAATGATAAGCTATAATAACTTAAATATTTCAGACAAAGCTATTTATCCATAAATTCTAAACACGCGACTTAGCTACGACAAATCACTTTTGGATTTGTCTAGGAAGAGATTTAGCTTCAAACTGTTTCTATTAAAGCTGAAATTCATCTTCGTTTTCATGTCAAATAAGATGAATTCATCTTAAAGAGAATTGTCTAAAAAAAAGATTAGAAAAAATTGCGATGAAAAAATCAACCCCTAACCCGAGTTATAACCTGATAAAGATACGTGATTTACAGGCGCGCGTTAAACGAAACTGAAATTTACCTATGGACCAGATATGGATGATGACGTCAATTGTGCAATCCCATTATAGCCGTGTTAACCTTACATGTATAAACGGTCAACTTTAACTTCAAATTGCGGTGACGTTGCAAAAGCAAATATATTCAATAAAAGCATTTCATGGTGTTTATCATTTGGCCATTAAAGTGGAGAAAAAAATGTGACATTTTTCGTGAATTTGAACCATAAAATTCAGTTATATTTACATGCCGTGGTCCAAAAATTCTCGAGTATTTTACGCTTGCTGATAGTGGAAATTTCCGGAAAAGTGCCTTTATATCGCTCTTTTAACCCATTCTCACACATTGACGCTGTTTGACGCCTCACAAGATAAAGGATTTGGAAAACATTGAGGAAATGAAGAAATAGCTTGTGACAAGCAATTTCTTCATTTTCCACAATGTTTTCTACCCCAAAAGTCAAACAATTTCAAAATTTTATCAAATTGAAAATATCGTCTGCAACTTCTTTCAATTTGGACGAGCTCAAATCTTTGCCGTCGTGTAAGGGGTTTACATGTAGATTTAGGATAAATGTTTCTTGTAAACCTCTTAAAAGATATATAATTATGTTGATAAGTATTTTAGAAATGTCATTTTCTCCAATAACAAAGGAAATCCAACTCTTACATGAAATATTCCGTGAATTCTACCAATCTATCGTATGTCTTACACCTTGTATTATATTAATGTTTTATTATTATTATTATTATTATTATTATTTTTCATACTGAATTTTATTGGATTGTTCCATTTTGGAAGACGCAATATCGAGCGTTAAAATCTTGGGTAGGGACATTTTATATGCCGTGATGTAACTTGTACAATTTTCAACCGTTTCCCAAAGACAAAATTTAAGTCTATTAATATGCGGCCCATTGTAAAGAAACCAGCGGGGAAATGTGAAGTTCTTGGTTGTTTTATTATTATCATTATTTTCCTGACTGAATCAATGCAAAAACTTGTTTGAGAAAGGGTGTGGTGAGCTAGCACTTAATTGATATATTTGCAAGCAAGTGTCAACTGTTTAATGTCTTGTCTAACAAACTGGTATAATATGAACTACCGGTATTTGTTTGATGGGATTATTCGTATCAAAGGATTGCGTAATAAATGGACTTGGTTGGTATAACACACCAGTTTGCAGGTGCGCTACCAGAACATAATATCAAGAATACCAAAAAACTTTAGTTACGGCATTTTTGTCGCTATTTTAACATGACTTACCGTTTGTTTCTTGATCCTTTACCAGATCATTTCTCGATGTTTAAAAAAACTCTCTGTTTGAAATATGGAAACATTAGGAAAAACCACTACCTCACTAATTCCCCTTACAATATGAAAATACTGTATTAATTTACTCTTTCCCATCAGAGATCAGGTTTCGACATCCACATTAGAAATCGTTTGGGAAAAAATCATTGAAAGAAAAGAAGAAATTGATGACGGTAAAGAATTTCTCACTTTCCCTAAATATTGTCAGTACTAAACCAAACACATTTTCTTTTTTAACATCAGTTACTTGTCGTCTAAAAGCATTTACTCAAAAATTAAAATACTTATCTGAATTCTTCCCAACATAATGTAACATAGTTAAATGTCATTTACTTCAATATTTGCGTACTAATTATATACTATTTATGCATGTATTAGGCCTTTATTAGGCCTTTAAATTCTTTAACAAGTTTTTGCATTTTTTCAGTCAGGAAAATAAAATATCGAAATAATTTCTAATCAAGAACTTCACATTTCAACGCTGTTTTCTTTGAAATGGGCTGCATATTTTTTAGACTTATATTTTGTCCTTGGGAAACGGTCGAAAATTGTGCGATTTACGTCAAGGGATATAAATTGTCCATACCCAAGGTTTTAATGTTATATATTGCAACTTCGCAAATGGAACAGTCTTACAAATTTTAGTTTGACAAAACAATATAATACAAGGCGTGAGACATTTAAAATATTGGTACAAATCACGGAATAATAAATGTAAGAATGGGATTTCCTTTGTTATTTGAGAAAATGACATTTCTACAATACTTCTCAACATAATTATATATCTTTTAATAGATTCACAAGAAACATTTATCCTAAATCTACAGATTAAAAAAGCATATAAATTGCACTATTCAGTAAATTCCCACTATCACCAAGCGTATAATACTAAAGAATTTTTGGACCACGGCATGTTAATATAACTGAATTTTATGGTTCAAATTCACGAAAAAATGTCACATTTTTTTCTCCATCTTAATGGCCAAATGATAAACACCATTAAATGCTTTTATTTGATATATTTGCTTTTGCAACGTCACCGCAATTTGAAGTTAAAGTTGACCGTTTATACATGTAAGGTTAACACGGCTATAATGAGATTGCACAATTGACGTCATCATCCATATCTGGTCCACAGGTAAATTTCAGTTTCGTTTTACGCGCGCCTGTAAATCACGTATCTTTATCAGGTTATAACTCGGGTTAGGGGTTGATTTTTTTCATCGCAATTTTTGCTAATCTTTTTTTAGACAATTCTCTTTAAGATGAATTCATCTTATTTGACATGAAAACGAAGATGAATTTCAGCTTTAAGCTATGCCCAGAGCAAAACTTTATTCCGAATAAGGCTTTAAAGTGACATTTCAGAATTTTTTGTCATAAATATTACTTTTATTTTTATCTGAAAGAGCATATTTCCTTATGAAAATTCTGAAAATTCCAAGCCAAAATATTGCGCCGTGTATGAGAAATTTATATTTTTGTGTTAAAATTGAACAAATTGTTGTGGACAACAGTTCGGATTTATATGCAATATATCGATTACCTCTCAACTTTAAATGCGTGTTTCTCGCTTATTGGCAACAACTTAAAAAAACTAATAGTATTTATACTCATTAGAATAACCAATCTTGGCATCAAGACATACTTTGAAAAATTGAAATCGGAATGAAATGTCCCTTTAACATGCATCTACGCATGTCGGGTTACTTGGTTTTGAAGCATATATGCATTTAAGTCTCTTTAGTAATCGAATAAAATGAAATATATATATAACTTTTATTGCCTCCATTTTCTGGAGATTTACAAAAGCATGTGACAAACAATTGAAAGCAAAAAGTAGATAAACATATGAAACAAGATACAAACAATTATTTATATACATGGTTGTTTTAACGTCTCTGTACATATTACAAGAATTTGCATACACATGGATTCGTTCAATTCTTATTAGTTCTTTAGTTATCGTAAGAAGAGGAGCAATAACTCGTACGAGTCATTATTTCTCATCTTACGGTCACTATTTAACATGTGTACACAGACCAGTAGGTAGATTTACATGTTATAAATAGAATGAATAAATTCGGCACACCGTACCAGGAATACTGGATATTGTTCCAAGTTCAAAATGTTTTCCAAACGACCATCGATTTTCCCTAGCAGATAAGGCATAATTTCTGGTCTTGGTAGGTTCGCTAAGAAATCACCAAGGCCATAATTTATTCCGTTCAAATGATTCCGTAGGACAAGATAGGGCACATATCGGTCTATCGAAGAGCATTCAAATAGCAAATGTTCAATTTCAAATTTGTACATGCACTTGCAACGAGAACACGATTCAAGTTCGTCAGGGGGTCTTTTGCAGCATATATTGGCCAAAAATTTCATAAGGGATAATGTTCTAGGGTTTAACTTAGCAACTTTCCAAATATTGGACTCTCTCAATTGCATATGACAAAGTTTGAATAGGGCAAAATCCATCGATAAGTCGATGCGCTCACACCAATGCTGTTCTTCGTACGTAAAGATTGCCTGATAACAAAGTCTTTTCCAATTTTGCTTTGAGGGAAAGACACCATTAGTCTGATATGTTTGTAAAAATGTGTTCAACCCGTACTTAGATAAGATCTTCACTATATCGGGAATAAATCCAAAATGAAGTGTATCACATACATTGTACTGGAACAAACGTAGTGTAAATAGTCTATTACAGAGATCGGAAGGTGAAGAACGACACAACGATCCAACGAACAACAATTTTTGCAGGTCTATATAGGCTTCAAGGGACGTAACTCCTGCAAGGCCTAGTACCATATCAGTGCGAGTCCTCGTAGGTAGGCCTTGGGCACGTTTTAGACAAAAATGATGGGCAATTTCCAGATCCTTCATACAACTGTCTGAGATGTTGTCCCAAAGTTCACAGCCAAAAAGAGAACGTGGAAGGACACAGCTTTTATATAGTTTTATGGCAGTGCTCGGGTTCGGACCATAGCGGCCTGACACTACACCTGTCACTGAGAGATACGTGCCCCTAATTAATTGTTTAACACTGTCTGTGGAAAATGGATGTCGGCCCGAAGACGATTGTACTATTCCTAGATGTTTGTAGGACTTTGTTTCTTTGATGGGGTTGTTGCCATATGTTGCTTGGCGGGGAAAACACTTGTATGTTTTCTTTCGGTCGAGGACGGATGCGGCACATTTTGAAGCATTATAGATGAAACGCCAACGACTCGCGTAATTAAAGCAAATGTTCAAAAGTTCGTTAAGACCACGTCTAGAAATTGAGAGTAAGGCGATATCGTCGGCTTGTGTTGGTGCTACAACGCTAATATTGTGTATTCGTAGACCATCTGGCGAGGTTTCGAGTTCATCTAAAAGAGCATTTATATAGACGGTATAATAGAATGGAAACCGGTGAATTCATATTACATTGAATTATTATGAAAAATCATGAAATATAAATAGATTCGCAAAAAAGCGATCGTGATAAAATTGTCATAACTTGAAAAGAATGACAATAAATAGTACCGAGGATAACTCTAACTCATGCGTACAAAATAAATGATGCGGAGGGATAGGTTGTTTGGGTGGTTACATTTGTACATATATACTTTATCCATAAAACTTTAGCTTGTACAATCGTTTGTCGAATGCAAAAAAGGTGGAAATATATTTAAAGAAATATTGTATGAATCGATCGATCTAATTACTTGATCTTTTCTGCTCAGCAAAAATATACATGCATGTACATCAATTTCACTAGTCCTTCTAAATTGAGTCCATATTATGTATTGCACCAAACAATCATGAAAGCTCTGACAGGCCAGTGTTTCTCTGATGCCAGAAATGGAGAAAGCTGCGACAATGGTATCTTCGCAAGCCAATACGTCAATGATACTACTTGCACTATTTCATTCCATATAGATCTACATTAACCCATTCCCACACAGTGGCTCTTTTTTTACTCCCACAAGATAATTGCTTTGGAAAACATCATGGAAAATGAAGAAATTGCTTGTGACTAGCAATTTTTTCATTTCCTACAATGTTTTGTAAAAATACCAAACAATTAAAAATTTTATTCACTTGAAATTGTTGTCTGCATCATCTTTGAATTTGAACTAGTCTAAAGTTTTATCGTCTGGTAATGGGTTAAGTATATTTGTAAGGTAGGTCAGGAAAGAAGAAGTGTACGTACTTATCATCCTTTTACGAACAGATGTAAAGGGGTTCTTGATCACACCGTTCATCCAGATACAAAATACACGGATTGGTCTTCCAAACGCGGATGTAAACAATTTTATTTTTAACGGCGGGAAAAAAGATTGGGTATTTATTATCTTAAATTACAACGAATATCGGCCGAGTTGATTTTGGTGTTACATACGATGAAAACGTACATAACTTTGCAAATGTTTACCTAAAATCATGTCTCATAAAATCTGTTAGTAAGAGAAATATATGCTACTGAATCTGACTTTGATGCACGAAAAGAGAAAAATCTTGGAAAGAATGTATGTAAATCATTATTAAAGCACATAATTATTGTCAAATTGATGTTTCACGGAGGATCGGGGATCGCTTCAAGTGTTTTCTTTACAAGAACCCATAAAAAAGTACAGAAAAAGAACAAGAACTATTTGAAATTGGGTACTGTCAGTTGCTATGGTGCAACATACCACGGTGCAAATTCTCCAGCAGGTAAAACAAACTCGGACCCATCGATACAACCGACACGGATAATAAAAAACAAATTCCGGTATTTTTTAAGGAAAATTGGCTGCATCCTTGTTAAAACCAATTTTATATCGTTTAGAGTCAATAGATGTTTGGTTTAAGACCAATTATGGCTTATTTTGACCTACTAAAACTAAAAGGCTTGTGGATGAGCACTTTCGACGGTAAAGACATTAGTAAACAATGTTAATATGTTTTATAAAGAGCGAATATCAGCTGCATATTAACAGATAAGTTGTCCGTGTCTTTGTTTTCAATCTTTAAATTCTAGGATTAAAACCCTCATTATCATCTTGTTTCATTGCAGTTTGATAGTGAGCTCCAAAAGGTTTTCATCTTCGATATTCAAACACCAACTCTACTACGCATGTCTGTCAATTATTACATGTAAACATACGGTATATGGGTGCATTTCTTTCATGAAGATATTGCCAAGAATATTTATCATGATTGTCTCTCTTACTCTTTAGTGTGGGTTGAAGTGAAAGTCTTTATGAAAGGCCCTCTACGACAGCATGTAAAACAAACTATTGAATCTTTTTATGGGAAAACATATCATTTGAAGGGATTTCTTGCATTTATTTTATTGGTTTTATCCAATAGTCTACATTTGTTTCTAGAAAGGTAGATTATTTACGAAAAAGAAATTATTTTCTGTAATTTTTGTCACCAACAATATTTTCCTTTTATAAAAAAGTTCTACCTGCCTTTCTGGCATTTTAATGATAATGCAACAATCATCATGAAACGTTGAGAAACACATATAAATTAGCATATTTTTTATACTCAATACTTTTCTAATATTCCTTTGCTTGATAGATTTTTTGAAGGTTGAAATTCGGATACTCATGTACTGTCCGGATACTCTTCCTTTTGTACTTTCAGTTTCGTGTATATAGGAATGATTTCGGTAGTTACCAAGGTGTAAATACGTAAAAACCAATTTATAGTGGATATTGAGTATTAGAAATTGTCAATAGAATCTTTTTCTATTGTTTCAACACTTTTAAACCCTTTCCCAAATGGCAAAATTTTAGGTATGTCGACCTCAAAAGCTGCTACATGCGCCCAAATGGTAATTAAATTTACGATTTGAATATATTATAGCAGAGAAAATATTGAGTCATAGGAGAAAATACTGCTATCAGCATTTTCCTCTTTTGTATCAATGTTTTCCCAAACCCTTTTTTTTCAGGGACGTCAAAACCAGGTCTTGTTTGGGAAAGGGTTAACAGAGTCTGGGTGTCCAATGGAAAAAGTTCAGACTAATGGCCTACAGGCCTAGCCGACGGCTTTTGAGACATCCGTGAGTCAAGATCAGAAATGAAGCCTTATCAAGATCATGCTGCTCAAACAAATGTAATGAAACATATTTTAATAATAACACGGATCCAAATCAGACAGCGTAGGTTCATGCTGGACAAGCGCGGAAAATAATTTCTGCAAATATGAAACAAAACGGGAAGTAGGCGAGAAAATAGTGATTTACGATTTAAAATCGCTTGTATCTATAGTTTACTCAAATCTTTTGTTATGAAACTGCAGCACCCTCAAGATAAACCATTTTGCATCAGCTCTGCACAAACACTTTTTACATTGCGGCAATTAAAAGGCTATATGTTGATGTTTTCTTACCTTGTGTAATCCCACGCTGTTGATTTTCAAATCCGCGTTTGGAAGACCAATCCGTGTATTTTGTATCTGGATGAACGGTGTGTTGATGTATGTTAGCTCTTACAACTATTATGATTTCTTGTTGGAGTTCAACTACAAAAACATAATTATTTAGAACATGTCTATATAATTCTGATAGATAGTTGCCGCATTAAGTTAATTTTGGTAATATACACTTTAACTTCGTGACATTGAAGGCTCTTTCGTAATAGAAGATTTGAACTTAATCAGATGTATACAGTACTTTACGTACATTTATTTATAAATAGACCGACATAAAAACCGATCGTGATAAATTTAATATAATTTTTAATAGGTGGGTATCATTTGAAAAGTTATATAAATAGCCTATATCCCACCCTATTTCATCTTTATTCTAAGTAGGAATGGTTGTCGTATTAGTTTTTAACCCTCTATTTCAGAATCTGGAGACTGTATGGCTCATTTCCCACAATGTTTTCAAAACACATTATCTTGTAGAAAGTCAAAACGAGCCATTCTGTGAGAAACCCCGTAATGTGGCAATTTTGAGATTCATAAAACATCGGCTTTTTCGAGCTGCGTGACGTCGTTACGTATCCGAACTTATTCGGTCGCGATCGTAAACATTCGGCGTTGGAAAGTTCCACCGCCAAATGTTTTCGACGTTGTCCGAATAATTCCGACTTAAAGCGAATCTCATTAGGGATGTACTACCTTTAAAAAAACTTTGAAAATGCCTGTGTCATTGATGGTCGCTTTGCTGATTAGCCATTTTAACTTTCGTGACGAAATCAACCCGGATACGAATCTTGAGTTTCGCGAATTAGCATACATCAATATTATGGCATAGGAAGATAGATCTATTAAGTTTTTATATATTATGAAAACAGACAAATAATCGATTCTCTTTCAAGAGCTAAAATGTTTGGTTGTTATTTGCATCAATCGAAATGCACACATGTACATTCTAACACCCAACACCAAGCGGCAATTTAAGAAGCAATAGAATTGAAAAGAAAATGAAAGGCTGATGTTTAAAAATACATTGAATAGACATGCCAAAAACATATCTCCATTTGGACATCAAAACCAAGCATCTACTTCTATAATAACATGCAGTTACGACATTTCGGTTGTCAAAAATACCTAATGACTTCACAATAGGCTGACGGATTAGGTTGCTTTACAAAGATGATACGTTTCACATGATACCCCTATTTGAACCTTTCCCAAAACGACCAGAAATTTAGACTGTTCCAATTTGAAAACTGCAGCAGACGACAGAAATAAAGTATAATCTGTGTAGAACATATCACAGAAATTATGCTGATTATCAGCATTTTCTTCTTTTGTCCCAATGTTTTCCAAAACCTTTTCAACTAGGGCGTCAAACCCAAGTCTTGTTTGGGAAAGGGTTAACATTCTTCTAAAACGTTTTTGTGGATAGCTTACATTCCAGCCTCTTGTCGGTAAACTAGCAAAATGAGAATAAATAAATCATATCAAATTTCAAATTTCGTGACACATCTTTTTTCTTTCCTTTTTTTTAAATTCATTGCCCGACCTTTTTGTGGTATAATGTCCCAAACTTTGTGTTAGAAACATGTATGTGATTGTCACAACATAAGTTTTCAGAAAAAAACATAAAATGCTAGAAAAAGGGTTTAAAGAGATGACTAGATAATTTAGGCACCAGAACAACATAGTGAAAGTCAAAGTATGCATAGGCAGAAAAGGACATAGCACCACAGGCCCGTAGGATGCACTTTCATACAGGGGGCATTTTCATACTTGGGGGTTCAAAGCCCCTGTCCGGGCCAATGTCTAAATATTGGTGGGGCTGGGAGGGCTAAATCTGATTTTCCCTAAATTTTCATAGTAAAAAAAGGTAAATTTGGTACTTAGCCAATTAGACCCCCAGCACCCCCCCCCCCCTGTTCCTACGGGCCTGCACCAAGTAAAGTAGCCTATTCTCTTTCGAGAACCAGATTGCCGTGACCGTTACTAAAAGCGAAAAACAGCACGTAGGGCAAAACTTGTTGACTCGAATCAGAAAGCCCAAATGAAATTGACGCCAGCTTTCTTTGGACAGAAACGATCTACCCTTATGGATCGACCAATTCATGTGATATTTCTTGTGTGTAGGCTATTTTTTATCTATTTGCATTTTGCATTTTCGATCGATTCAGCATGGAGCCCACTCCCCCAAACTCCTTCGCATTGATCTACCCTGAATCAGGGCCTGCCCCTGAAGTATTGTTTGGAGATTGGAACTTGGGAGCCTCATTTATCAATATTTACTCGTGCAAAATATCTGAGGGGAGTGGGGTTTTATTTGTCTGCACTTTTTCTAAATAAACGCACTCAAAGCTAAAAAAAAAAAAAATACAGTTTATTAAATGTGAAGATGTTTGTTTTGGAGACGTTAAGGTTTTCACGACCTTATGAAATTCTTTTCATTTTATTTTTTTATTCAAAATGAAGTAGAAAGATAAGGTAAACATTGATTCTCACGATTATTGATTTAGTGGGCGATTAGACGATAACTCTTAACTACAGAAACATCGTAGATTGATTGAATTGCTTTAACTTTAAACGCGTCATCAAAATCGCTTTATTGGCTTATTGCTGTATTGCACCAAATGTATCACCTTCCCATGTATTCCGGTATTTATAACATGGATATGTATAATCCGAGTCTTCTCTGATGAAAATTTGCTCTTTGATATTTGGATGTCGCTATTTTAATTTGATTCGTCCATTGTAAAAATGATGAAAATAGTAAACTTTTACAAAGCCTGGGGCCTGTTTCATCGAAAGATTTAAGACGTATTTTTGACTTACCGATGTCTTAAATATCGCTTAAAACA
Source organism: Fragum sueziense (assembly GCA_963680895.1). Taxonomy (NCBI): domain Eukaryota; kingdom Metazoa; phylum Mollusca; class Bivalvia; order Cardiida; family Cardiidae; genus Fragum; species Fragum sueziense. The sequence continues at coordinate 40,656 of CAVMGG010000664.1, forward strand.
ACAATCTCATAACCCATGTTTTGATAGATTGGCGATACGCGTTTCTTGCCCTGATTTTGTCGTAAGACACCGGTAAGTCAGAAATATGTCTTACATATTTTGATGAAACAGGCCCCTGTATTCGAATAAACATCATGTCCAAAGAGGTTGTCGGTATCCAATGATATCATCTGACCTATCGAGTATCGACTGGTGTGGATTTATGATAAAAAATGTCTATCATGATTGGTGAGTCAGCGTTGACGACATGGATGATCTGATAAGAGTCCAGAATATTATCCATACAGGTGTCATTGTTCTGTGTTTACAGATAAGTAAATATCACTTGAAACTCGTTTTGTCAAAATTGTAGAGAACGTCATTTTACCTCGAGATATCCGGTGTTCGACTAATTTTTGTTCAGTTTCGATTAAAGTGGTTATTATTCATTTTTATGATCATCAAATACGTTTATAATTTAAATATAGGAAACA
>CAVMGG010000665.1:0-5000 GCA_963680895.1 Fragum sueziense
GGCTGACCTACTGGCAGACTGACTAACTGACTGACTGATCGATCGACCAAATGACTGACCTACTGAAAGACCTACTGACAGACTGACCTACTGACTGAGAGACAGACTGACTGACCTACTGACTGAATGACTGACTGACTCACAGACTGACTCACTGACTGTGACTGACTCACTGACTGACTCACTGACTGTGACTGACTCACTTACTGTGACTGACTCACTGACTGTGACTGACTGACTGATTTACTGACAGACTGACTGGCTGACATACTGACTGACTGAGTGAGTAGATGTCTGACAGACTGAGTGACTAGCTGTCTGACAGACTGAGTGACTGACTGACCAACCGACGGTAAGACCGACTGACTGACCAACCTACTGAGTGACTAGCTGTCTGACAGACTGAGTGACTAGCTGACTAACTAGCTGACTAGCTGACTGACTAGCTGACTGACTGACTGACTGACTGACTGACCTTATGACTGCTGAATGACCTAATGACGGACTGGCTGACCCACAGACTGACAGAATGACCTACTGACTGACTGGCTGACCTACTGGCAGACTGACTGACTGACTGACTGACTGACTGACTGACTGACTGACTGACTGACTGACTGACTGACTGACTGACTGACTGACTGACTGACTGACTGACTGACTGACTGACTGACTGACTGACTGACTGACTGACTGACTGACTGACTGACTGACTGAGTAGCTGACTAACTGACTAACTGACTGACTGACTGACTGACTAACTGACTGACTGACTGACTGACTGACTGACTGACTGACTGACTGACTGACTGACTGACCGACCGACCGACCGACCGACCGACCGACCGACCGACCGACCGACCGACCGACCGACCGACTGACCGACCGACCGACCGACCGACCCGACCCGACCCGACCCGACCCGACCCGACCCGACCCGACCCGACCCGACCCGACCCGACCCGACCCGACCCGACCCGACCCGACCCGACCCGACCCGACCCGACCGACCGACCGACCGATCGACCGACCGACCGACCGACCGACTGACCCACCCACAGACCGACCCACCCACAGACCGACCCACCCACCGACAGACTGACTGACTCAGTGACTGACCCACCCACCGACAGACTGACTGACTCAGTGACTGACTGACTGGCTCAGTGAATGACAGGCTGAGCAACTGACTGACCTACTGAGTGACTGGCTGACTGACAGACTTGATGACCTAAAGACAGACTGACTGACCCACTGAATGACAAATTGACCTACTGACTGACTGGCTGATCTACTGACTGACTGACTGATCTCTTGACCTGCTAACTGGTTGACCTACTGACTGACTGACTGGCTGACCTACTGACTGACTGAGTGACTAGCTGTCTGACAGACTGAGTGACTAGCTGTCTGACTGACTGACTGGGTGACTAGCTGTCTGACAGACTGAGTGATTAGCTGTCTTACAGTCTGAGTGATTAGCTGACTGACCAACTAACTGACTGACTTACAGATTGGATGACCTAGTGACTGCTGAATGACCTAATGACGGACTGGCTGACCCACTGACTGACAGAATGACCTACTGACTGACTGGCTGACCTACTGGCAGACTGACTAACTGACTGACTGATCGATCGACCAAATGACTGACCTACTGAAAGACCTACTGACAGACTGACCTACTGACTGAGAGACAGACTGACTGACCTACTGACTGAATGACTGACTGACTCACAGACTGACTCACTGACTGTGACTGACTCACTGACTGACTCACTGACTGTGACTGACTCACTTACTGTGACTGACTCACTGACTGTGACTGACTGACTGATTTACTGACTGACTGACTGGCTGACATACTGACTGACTGAGTGAGTAGATGTCTGACAGACTGAGTGACTAGCTGTCTGACAGACTGAGTGACTGACTGACCGACCGACGGTAAGACCGACTGACTGACCAACCTACTGAGTGACTAGCTGTCTGACAGACTGAGTGACTAGCTGACTAACTAGCTGACTAGCTGACTGACTAGCTGACTGACTGACTGACTGACTGACTGACCTTATGACTGCTGAATGACCTAATGACGGACTGGCTGACCCACAGACTGACAGAATGACCTACTGACTGACTGGCTGACCTACTGGCAGACTGACTGACTGACTGACTGACTGACTGACTGACTGACTGACTGACTGACTGACTGACTGACTGACTGACTGACTGACTGACTGACTGACTGACTGACTGACTGACTGACTGACTGACTGACTGACTGACTGACTGACTGACTGAGTGACTGAGTAGCTGACTAACTGACTAACTGACTGACTGACTGACTGACTAACTGACTGACTGACTGACTGACTGACTGACTGACTGACTGACTGACTGACTGACTGACCAACCGACCGACCGACCGACCGACCGACCGACCGACCGACCGACCGACCGACCGACCGACCGACCGACCGACCGACCGACCCGACCCGACCCGACCCGACCCGACCCGACCCGACCCGACCCGACCCGACCCGACCCGACCCGACCCGACCCGACCCGACCCGACCCGACCCGACCCGACCCGACCCGACCCGACCCGACCGACCGACCGACCGACCGACCGACCGACCGACCGACCGACCGACCGACCGACTGACCCACCCACAGACCGACCCACCCACAGACCGACCCACCCACCGACAGACTGACTGACTCAGTGACTGACCCACCCACCGACAGACTGACTGACTCAGTGACTGACTGACTGGCTCAGTGAATGACAGGCTGAGCAACTGACTGACCTACTGAGCGACTGGCTGACTGACAGACTTGATGACCTAAAGACAGACTGACTGACCCACTGAATGACAAATTGACCTACTGACTGACTGGCTGATCTACTGACTGACTGACTGATCTCTTGACCTGCTAACTGGTTGACCTACTGACTGACTGACTGGCTGACCTACTGACTGACTGAGTGACTAGCTGTCTGACAGACTGAGTGACTAGCTGTCTGACTGACTGACTGGGTGACTAGCTGTCTGACAGACTGAGTGACTAGCTGTCTTACAGTCTGAGTAATTAGCTGACTGACCAACTAACTGACTGACTTACAGATTGGCTGACCTAGTGACTGCTGAATGACCTAATGACGGACTGGCTGACCCACTGACTGACAGAATGACCTACTGACTGACTGGCTGACCTACTGGCAGACTGACTAACTGACTGACTGATCGATCGACCAAATGACTGACCTACTGAAAGACCTACTGACAGACTGACCTACTGACTGAGAGACAGACTGACTGACCTACTGACTGAATGACTGACTGACTCACAGACTGACTCACTGACTGTGACTGACTCACTGACTGACTCACTGACTGTGACTGACTCACTTACTGTGACTGACTCACTGACTGTGACTGACTGACTGATTTACTGACTGACTGACTGGCTGACATACTGACTGACTGAGTGAGTAGATGTCTGACAGACTGAGTGACTAGCTGTCTGACAGACTGAGTGACTGACTGACCGACCGACGGTAAGACCGACTGACTGACCAACCTACTGAGTGACTAGCTGTCTGACAGACTGAGTGACTAGCTGACTAACTAGCTGACTAGCTGACTGACTAGCTGACTGACTGACTGACTGACTGACTGACTGACCTTATGACTGCTGAATGACCTAATGACGGACTGGCTGACCCACAGACTGACAGAATGACCTACTGACTGACTGGCTGACCTACTGGCAGACTGACTGACTGACTGACTGACTGACTGACTGACTGACTGACTGACTGACTGACTGACTGACTGACTGACTGACTGACTGACTGACTGACTGACTGACTGACTGACTGACTGACTGACTGACTGACTGACTGACTGAGTAGCTGACTAACTGACTAACTGACTGACTGACTGACTGACTAACTGACTGACTGACTGACTGACTGACTGACTGACTGACTGACTGACTGACTGACCGACCGACCGACCGACCGACCGACCGACCGACCGACCGACCGACCGACCGACCGACCGACCCGACCCGACCCGACCCGACCCGACCCGACCCGACCCGACCCGACCCGACCCGACCCGACCCGACCGACCGACCGACCGACCGACCGACCGACCGACTGACCCACCCACAGACCGACCCACCCACAGACCGACCCACCCACCGACAGACTGACTGACTCAGTGACTGACCCACCCACCGACAGACTGACTGACTCAGTGACTGACTGACTGGCTCAGTGAATGACAGGCTGAGCAACTGACTGACCTACTGAGTGACTGGCTGACTGACAGACTTGATGACCTAAAGACAGACTGACTGACCCACTGAATGACAAATTGACCTACTGACTGACTGGCTGATCTACTGACTGACTGACTGATCTCTTGACCTGCTAACTGGTTGACCTACTGACTGACTGACTGGCTGACCTACTGACTGACTGAGTGACTAGCTGTCTGACAGACTGAGTGACTAGCTGTCTGACTGACTGACTGGGTGACTAGCTGTCTGACAGACTTAGTGACTAGCTGTCTTACAGTCTGAGTGATTAGCTGACTGACCAACTAACTGACTGACTTACAGATTGGCTGACCTAGTGACTGCTGAATGACCTAATGACGGACTGGCTGACCCACTGACTGACAGAATGACCTACTGACTGACTGGCTGACCTACTGGCAGACTGACTAACTGACTGACTGATCGATCGACCAAATGACTGACCTACTGAAAGACCTACTGACAGACTGACCTACTGACTGAGAGACAGACTGACTGACCTACTGACTGAATGACTGACTGACTCACAGACTGACTCACTGACTGTGACTGACTCACTGACTGACTCACTGACTGTGACTGACTCACTTACTGTGACTGACTCACTGACTGTGACTGACTGACTGATTTACTGACTGACTGACTGGCTGACATACTGACTGACT
>CAVMGG010000665.1:10000-46289 GCA_963680895.1 Fragum sueziense
TGACTGACTGACTGACTGACTGACTGACTGACTGACTGACTGACTGACTGACTGACTGACTGACTGACTGACTGACTGACTGACTGACTGACTGACTGACTGACTGACTGAGTAGCTGACTAACTGACTAACTGACTGACTGACTGACTGACTAACTGACTGACTGACTGACTGACTGACTGACTGACTGACTGACTGACTGACTGACTGACTGACTGACTGACCGACCGACCGACCGACCGACTGACCGACCGACCGACCGACCGACCGACCGACCGACCGACCCGACCCGACCCGACCCGACCCGACCCGACCCGACCCGACCCGACCCGACCCGACCCGACCCGACCGACCGACCGACCGACCGACCGACCGACCGACCGACCGACCGACTGACCCACCCACAGACCGACCCACCCACAGACCGACCCACCCACCGACAGACAGACTGACCCGACCCGACCCGACCCGACCCGACCCGACCCGACCCGACCCGACCCGACCCGACCCGACCCGACCCGACCCGACCCGACCCGACCGACCGACCGACCGACCGACCGACCGACCGACCGACCGACTGACCCACCCACAGACCGACCCACCCACAGACCGACCCACCCACCGACAGACTGACTGACTCAGTGACTGACCCACCCACCGACAGACTGACTGACTCAGTGACTGACTGACTGGCTCAGTGAATGACAGGCTGAGCAACTGACTGACCTACTGAGTGACTGGCTGACTGACAGACTTGATGACCTAAAGACAGACTGACTGACCCACTGAATGACAAATTGACCTACTGACTGACTGGCTGATCTACTGACTGACTGACTGATCTCTTGACCTGCTAACTGGTTGACCTACTAACTGACTGACTGGCTGACCTACTGACTGACTGAGTGACTAGCTGTCTGACAGACTGAGTGACTAGCTGTCTGACTGACTGACTGGGTGACTAGCTGTCTGACAGACTGAGTGACTAGCTGTCTTACAGTCTGAGTGATTAGCTGACTGACCAACTAACTGACTGACTTACAGATTGGCTGACCTAGTGACTGCTGAATGACCTAATGACGGACTGGCTGACCCACTGACTGACAGAATGACCTACTGACTGACTGGCTGACCTACTGGCAGACTGACTAACTGACTGACTGATCGATCGACCAAATGACTGACCTACTGAAAGACCTACTGACAGACTGACCTACTGACTGAGAGACAGACTGACTGACCTACTGACTGAATGACTGACTGACTCACAGACTGACTCACTGACTGTGACTGACTCACTGACTGACTCACTGACTGTGACTGACTCACTTACTGTGACTGACTCACTGACTGTGACTGACTGACTGATTTACTGACTGACTGACTGGCTGACATACTGACTGACTGAGTGAGTAGATGTCTGACAGACTGAGTGACTAGCTGTCTGACAGACTGAGTGACTGACTGACCGACCGACGGTAAGACCGACTGACTGACCAACCTACTGAGTGACTAGCTGTCTGACAGACTGAGTGACTAGCTGACTAACTAGCTGACTAGCTGACTGACTAGCTGACTGACTGACTGACTGACTGACTGACCTTATGACTGCTGAATGACCTAATGACGGACTGGCTGACCCACAGACTGACAGAATGACCTACTGACTGACTGGCTGACCTACTGGCAGACTGACTGACTGACTGACTGACTGACTGACTGACTGACTGACTGACTGACTGACTGACTGACTGACTGACTGACTGACTGACTGACTGACTGACTGACTGACTGACTGACTGACTGACTGACTGACTGACTGACTGACTGACTGACTGACTGACTGACTGACTGACTGACTGACTGACTGACTGAGTAGCTGACTAACTGACAAACTGACTGACTGACTGACTGACTGACTAACTGACTGACTGACTGACTGACTGACTGACTGACTGACTGACTGACTGACCGACCGACCGACCGACCGACCGACCGACCGACCGACCGACCGACCGACCGACCCGACCCGACCCGACCCGACCCGACCCGACCCGACCCGACCCGACCCGACCCGACCCGACCCGACCGACCGACCGACCGACTGACCCACCCACAGACCGACCCACCCACAGACCGACCCACCCACCGACAGACTGACTGACTCAGTGACTGACCCACCCACCGACAGACTGACTGACTCAGTGACTGACTGACTGGCTCAGTGAATGACAGGCTGAGCAACTGACTGACCTACTGAGTGACTGGCTGACTGACAGACTTGATGACCTAAAGACAGACTGACTGACCCACTGAATGACAAATTGACCTACTGACTGACTGGCTGATCTACTGACTGACTGACTGATCTCTTGACCTGCTAACTGGTTGACCTACTGACTGACTGACTGGCTGACCTACTGACTGACTGAGTGACTAGCTGTCTGACAGACTGAGTGACTAGCTGTCTGACTGACTGACTGGGTGACTAGCTGTCTGACAGACTGAGTGACTAGCTGTCTTACAGTCTGAGTGATTAGCTGACTGACCAACTAACTGACTGACTTACAGATTGGCTGACCTAGTGACTGCTGAATGACCTAATGACGGACTGGCTGACCCACTGACTGACAGAATGACTTACTGACTGACTGGCTGACCTACTGGCAGACTGACTAACTGACTGACTGATCGATCGACCAAATGACTGACCTACTGAAAGACCTACTGACAGACTGACCTACTGACTGAGAGACAGACTGACTGACCTACTGACTGAATGACTGACTGACTCACAGACTGACTCACTGACTGTGACTGACTCACTGACTGACTCACTGACTGTGACTGACTCACTTACTGTGACTGACTCACTGACTGTGACTGACTGACTGATTTACTGACTGACTGACTGGCTGACATACTGACTGACTGAGTGAGTAGATGTCTGACAGACTGAGTGACTAGCTGTCTGACAGACTGAGTGACTGACTGACCGACCGACGGTAAGACCGACTGACTGACCAACCTACTGAGTGACTAGCTGTCTGACAGACTGAGTGACTAGCTGACTAACTAGCTGACTAGCTGACTGACTAGCTGACTGACTGACTGACTGACTGACCTTATGACTGCTGAATGACCTAATGACGGACTGGCTGACCCACAGACTGACAGAATGACCTACTGACTGACTGGCTGACCTACTGGCAGACTGACTGACTGACTGACTGACTGACTGACTGACTGACTGACTGACTGACTGACTGACTGACTGACTGACTGACTGACTGACTGACTGACTGACTGACTGACTGACTGACTGACTGACTGACTGACTGACTGACTGAGTAGCTGACTAACTGACTAACTGACTGACTGACTGACTGACTAACTGACTGACTGACTGACTGACTGACTGACTGACTGACTGACTGACTGACTGACTGACTGACTGACCGACCGACCGACCGACCGACCGACCGACCGACCGACCGACCGACCAACCGACCGACCGACCCGACCCGACCCGACCCGACCCGACCCGACCCGACCCGACCCGACCCGACCCGACCCGACCGACCGACCGACCGACCGACCGACTGACCCACCCACAGACCGACCCACCCACAGACCGACCCACCCACCGACAGACTGACTGACTCAGTGACTGACCCACCCACCGACAGACTGACTGACTCAGTGACTGACTGACTGGCTCAGTGAATGACAGGCTGAGCAACTGACTGACCTACTGAGTGACTGGCTGACTGACAGACTTGATGACCTAAAGACAGACTGACTGACCCACTGAATGACAAATTGACCTACTGACTGACTGGCTGATCTACTGACTGACTGACTGATCTCTTGACCTGCTAACTGGTTGACCTACTGACTGACTGACTGGCTGACCTACTGACTGACTGAGTGACTAGCTGTCTGACTGACTGACTGGGTGACTAGCTGTCTGACAGACTGAGTGACTAGCTGTCTTACAGTCTGAGTGATTAGCTGACTGACCAACTAACTGACTGACTTACAGATTGGCTGACCTAGTGACTGCTGAATGACCTAATGACGGACTGGCTGACCCACTGACTGACAGAATGACCTACTGACTGACTGGCTGACCTACTGGCAGACTGACTAACTGACTGACTGATCGATCGACCAAATGACTGACCTACTGAAAGACCTACTGACAGACTGACCTACTGACTGAGAGACAGACTGACTGACCTACTGACTGAATGACTGACTGACTCACAGACTGACTCACTGACTGTGACTGACTCACTGACTGACTCACTGACTGTGACTGACTCACTTACTGTGACTGACTCACTGACTGTGACTGACTGACTGATTTACTGACTGACTGACTGGCTGACATACTGACTGACTGAGTGAGTAGATGTCTGACAGACTGAGTGACTAGCTGTCTGACAGACTGAGTGACTGACTGACCGACCGACGGTAAGACCGACTGACTGACCAACCTACTGAGTGACTAGCTGTCTGACAGACTGAGTGACTAGCTGACTAACTAGCTGACTAGCTGACTGACTAGCTGACTGACTGACTGACTGACTGACTGACCTTATGACTGCTGAATGACCTAATGACGGACTGGCTGACCCACAGACTGACAGAATGACCTACTGACTGACTGGCTGACCTACTGGCAGACTGACTGACTGACTGACTGACTGACTGACTGACTGACTGACTGACTGACTGACTGACTGACTGACTGACTGACTGACTGACTGACTGACTGACTGACTGACTGACTGACTGACTGACTGACTGACTGACTGACTGACTGACTGACTGAGTAGCTGACTAACTGACTAACTGACTGACTGACTGACTGACTAACTGACTGACTGACTGACTGACTGACTGACTGACTGACTGACTGACTGACTGACTGACTGACCGACCGACCGACCGACCGACCGACCGACCGACCGACCGACCGACCGACCGACCGACCCGACCCGACCCGACCCGACCCGACCCGACCCGACCCGACCCGACCCGACCCGACCCGACCCGACCCGACCCGACCCGACCCGACCCGACCGACCGACCGACCGACCGACCGACCGACCGACCGACTGACCCACCCACAGACCGACCCACCCACAGACCGACCCACCCACCGACAGACTGACTGACTCAGTGACTGACCCACCCACCGACAGACTGACTGACTCAGTGACTGACTGACTGGCTCAGTGAATGACAGGCTGAGCAACTGACTGACCTACTGAGTGACTGGCTGACTGACAGACTTGATGACCTAAAGACAGACTGACTGACCCACTGAATGACAAATTGACCTACTGACTGACTGGCTGATCTACTGACTGACTGACTGATCTCTTGACCTGCTAACTGGTTGACCTACTGACTGACTGACTGGCTGACCTACTGACTGACTGAGTGACTAGCTGTCTGACAGACTGAGTGACTAGCTGTCTGACTGACTGACTGGGTGACTAGCTGTCTGACAGACTGAGTGACTAGCTGTCTTACAGTCTGAGTGATTAGCTGACTGACCAACTAACTGACTGACTTACAGATTGGCTGACCTAGTGACTGCTGAATGACCTAATGACGGACTGGCTGACCCACTGACTGACAGAATGACCTACTGACTGACTGGCTGACCTACTGGCAGACTGACTAACTGACTGACTGATCGATCGACCAAATGACTGACCTACTGAAAGACCTACTGACAGACTGACCTACTGACTGAGAGACAGACTGACTGACCTACTGACTGAATGACTGACTGACTCACAGACTGACTCACTGACTGTGACTGACTCACTGACTGACTCACTGACTGTGACTGACTCACTTACTGTGACTGACTCACTGACTGTGACTGACTGATTTACTGACTGACTGACTGGCTGACATACTGACTGACTGAGTGAGTAGATGTCTGACAGACTGAGTGACTAGCTGTCTGACAGACTGAGTGACTGACTGACCGACCGACGGTAAGACCGACTGACTGACCAACCTACTGAGTGACTAGCTGTCTGACAGACTGAGTGACTAGCTGACTAACTAGCTGACTAGCTGACTGACTAGCTGACTGACTGACTGACTGACTGACTGACCTTATGACTGCTGAATGACCTAATGACGGACTGGCTGACCCACAGACTGACAGAATGACCTACTGACTGACTGGCTGACCTACTGGCAGACTGACTGACTGACTGACTGACTGACTGACTGACTGACTGACTGACTGACTGACTGACTGACTGACTGACTGACTGACTGACTGACTGACTGACTGACTGACTGACTGAGTAGCTGACTAACTGACTAACTGACTGACTGACTGACTGACTAACTGACTGACTGACTGACTGACTGACTGACTGACTGACTGACTGACTGACTGACTGACTGACTGACTGACCGACCGACCGACCGACCGACCGACCGACCGACCGACCGACCGACCGACCGACCGACCGAAGGACCGACCGACCGACCGACCCGACCCGACCCGACCCGACCCGACCCGACCCGACCCGACCCGACCCGACCCGACCCGACCCGACCGACCGACCGACCGACCGACCGACCGACCGACTGACCGACCGACTGACCCACCCACAGACCGACCCACCCACAGACCGACCCACCCACCGACAGACTGACTGACTCAGTGACTGACCCACCCACCGACAGACTGACTGACTCAGTGACTGACTGACTGGCTCAGTGAATGACAGGCTGAGCAACTGACTGACCTACTGAGTGACTGGCTGACTGACAGACTTGATGACCTAAAGACAGACTGACTGACCCACTGAATGACAAATTGACCTACTGACTGACTGGCTGATCTACTGACTGACTGACTGATCTCTTGACCTGCTAACTGGTTGACCTACTGACTGACTGACTGGCTGACCTACTGACTGACTGAGTGACTAGCTGTCTGACAGACTGAGTGACTAGCTGTCTGACTGACTGACTGGGTGACTAGCTGTCTGACAGACTGAGTGACTAGCTGTCTTACAGTCTGAGTGATTAGCTGACTGACCAACTAACTGACTGACTTACAGATTGGCTGACCTAGTGACTGCTGAATGACCTAATGACGGACTGGCTGACCCACTGACTGACAGAATGACCTACTGACTGACTGGCTGACCTACTGGCAGACTGACTAACTGACTGACTGATCGATCGACCAAATGACTGACCTACTGAAAGACCTACTGACAGACTGACCTACTGACTGAGAGACAGACTGACTGACCTACTGACTGAATGACTGACTGACTCACAGACTGACTCACTGACTGTGACTGACTCACTGACTGACTCACTGACTGTGACTGACTCACTTACTGTGACTGACTCACTGACTGTGACTGACTGACTGATTTACTGACTGACTGACTGGCTGACATACTGACTGACTGAGTGAGTAGATGTCTGACAGACTGAGTGACTAGCTGTCTGACAGACTGAGTGACTGACTGACCGACCGACGGTAAGACCGACTGACTGACCAACCTACTGAGTGACTAGCTGTCTGACAGACTGAGTGACTAGCTGACTAACTAGCTGACTAGCTGACTGACTAGCTGACTGACTGACTGACTGACTGACTGACCTTATGACTGCTGAATGACCTAATGACGGACTGGCTGACCCACAGACTGACAGAATGACCTACTGACTGACTGGCTGACCTACTGACTGACTGGCTGACTTACTGGCAGACTGACTGACTGACTGACTGACTGACTGACTGACTGACTGACTGACTGACTGACTGACTGACTGACTGACTGACTGACTGACTGACTGACTGACTGACTGACTGAGTAGCTGACTAACTGACTAACTGACTGACTGACTGACTGACTAACTGACTGACTGACTGACTGACTGACTGACTGACTGACTGACTGACTGACCGACCGACCGACCGACCGACCGACCGACCGACCGACCGACCGACCGACCGACCGACCGACCGACCGACCGACCCGACCCGACCCGACCCGACCCGACCCGACCCGACCCGACCCGACCCGACCCGACCCGACCGACCGACCGACCGACCGACCGACCCACCGACCGACCCACCCACAGACCGACCCACCCACAGACCGACCCACCCACAGACCGACCCACCCACCGACAGACTGACTGACTCAGTGACTGACCCACCCACCGACAGACTGACTGACTCAGTGACTGACTGACTGGCTCAGTGAATGACAGGCTGAGCAACTGACTGACCTACTGAGTGACTGGCTGACTGACAGACTTGATGACCTAAAGACAGACTGACTGACCCACTGAATGACAAATTGACCTACTGACTGACTGGCTGATCTACTGACTGACTGACTGATCTCTTGACCTGCTAACTGGTTGACCTACTGACTGACTGACTGGCTGACCTACTGACTGACTGAGTGACTAGCTGTCTGACAGACTGAGTGACTAGCTGTCTGACTGACTGACTGGGTGACTAGCTGTCTGACAGACTGAGTGACTAGCTGTCTTACAGTCTGAGTGATTAGCTGACTGACCAACTAACTGACTGACTTACAGATTGGCTGACCTAGTGACTGCTGAATGACCTAATGACGGACTGGCTGACCCACTGACTGACAGAATGACCTACTGACTGACTGGCTGACCTACTGGCAGACTGACTAACTGACTGACTGATCGATCGACCAAATGACTGACCTACTGAAAGACCTACTGACAGACTGACCTACTGACTGAGAGACAGACTGACTGACCTACTGACTGAATGACTGACTGACTCACAGACTGACTCACTGACTGTGACTGACTCACTGACTGACTCACTGACTGTGACTGACTAACTTACTGTGACTGACTCACTGACTGTGACTGACTGACTGATTTACTGACTGACTGACTGGCTGACATACTGACTGACTGAGTGAGTAGATGTCTGACAGACTGAGTGACTAGCTGTCTGACAGACTGAGTGACTGACTGACCGACCGACGGTAAGACCGACTGACTGACCAACCTACTGAGTGACTAGCTGTCTGACAGACTGAGTGACTAGCTGACTAACTAGCTGACTAGCTGACTGACTAGCTGACTGACTGACTGACTGACTGACTGACCTTATGACTGCTGAATGACCTAATGACGGACTTGCTGACCCACAGACTGACAGAATGACCTACTGACTGACTGGCTGACCTACTGGCAGACTGACTGACTGACTGACTGACTGACTGACTGACTGACTGACTGACTGACTGACTGACTGACTGACTGACTGACTGACTGACTGACTGACTGACTGACTGACTGAGTAGCTGACTAACTGACTAACTGACTGACTGACTGACTGACTAACTGACTGACTAGCTGACTGACTGACTGACTGACTGACTGACCTTATGACTGCTGAATGACCTAATGACGGACTGGCTGACCCACAGACTGACAGAATGACCTACTGACTGAGTGGCTGACCTACTGACTGACTGGCTGACCTACTGGCAGACTGACTGACTGACTGACTGACTGACTGACTGACTGACTGACTGACTGACTGACTGACTGACTGACTGACTGACTGACTGACTGACTGACTGACTGACTGACTGACTGACTGACTGACTGACTGACTGACTGACTGACTGACTGACTGACTGACTGACTGACTGACTGACTGACTGACTGACTGACTGACTGACTGACTGACTGACTGACTGAGTAGCTGACTAACTGACTAACTGACTGACTGAATGACTGACTAACTGACTGACTGACTGACTGACTGACTGACTGACTGACTGACTGACTGACTGACCGACCGACCGACCGACCGACCGACCGACCGACCGACCGACCGACCGACCGCCCGACCGACCGACCGACCGACCGACCGACCCGACCCGACCCGACCCGACCCGACCCGACCCGACCCGACCCGACCCGACCCGACCCGACCCGACCCGACCGACCGACCGACCGACCGACCGACCCACCCACAGACCGACCCACCCACAGACCGACCCACCCACAGACCGACCCACCCACCGACAGACTGACTGACTCAGTGACTGACCCACCCACCGACAGACTGACTGACTCTGTGACTGACTGACTGGCTCAGTGAATGACAGGCTGAGCAACTGACTGACCTACTGAGTGACTGGCTGACTGACAGACTTGATGACCTAAAGACAGACTGACTGACCCACTGAATGACAAATTGACCTACTGACTGACTGGCTGATCTACTGACTGACTGACTGATCTCTTGACCTGCTAACTGGTTGACCTACTGACTGACTGACTGGCTGACCTACTGACTGACTGAGTGACTAGCTGTCTGACAGACTGAGTGACTAGCTGTCTGACTGACTGACTGGGTGACTAGCTGTCTGACAGACTGAGTGACTAGCTGTCTTACAGTCTGAGTGATTAGCTGACTGACCAACTAACTGACTGACTTACAGATTGGCTGACCTAGTGACTGCTGAATGACCTAATGACGGACTGGCTGACCCACTGACTGACAGAATGACCTACTGACTGACTGGCTGACCTACTGGCAGACTGACTAACTGACTGACTGATCGATCGACCAAATGACTGACCTACTGAAAGACCTACTGACAGACTGACCTACTGACTGAGAGACAGACTGACTGACCTACTGACTGAATGACTGACTGACTCACAGACTGACTCACTGACTGTGACTGACTCACTGACTGACTCACTGACTGTGACTGACTAACTTACTGTGACTGACTCACTGACTGTGACTGACTGACTGATTTACTGACTGACTGACTGGCTGACATACTGACTGACTGAGTGAGTAGATGTCTGACAGACTGAGTGACTAGCTGTCTGACAGACTGAGTGACTGACTGACCGACCGACGGTAAGACCGACTGACTGACCAACCTACTGAGTGACTAGCTGTCTGACAGACTGAGTGACTAGCTGACTAACTAGCTGACTAGCTGACTGACTAGCTGACTGACTGACTGACTGACTGACTGACCTTATGACTGCTGAATGACCTAATGACGGACTTGCTGACCCACAGACTGACAGAATGACCTACTGACTGACTGGCTGACCTACTGGCAGACTGACTGACTGACTGACTGACTGACTGACTGACTGACTGACTGACTGACTGACTGACTGACTGACTGACTGACTGACTGACTGACTGACTGACTGACTGACTGACTGACTGACTGAGTAGCTGACTAACTGACTAACTGACTGACTGACTGACTGACTAACTGACTGACTAGCTGACTGACTGACTGACTGACTGACTGACCTTATGACTGCTGAATGACCTAATGACGGACTGGCTGACCCACAGACTGACAGAATGACCTACTGACTGAGTGGCTGACCTACTGACTGACTGGCTGACCTACTGGCAGACTGACTGACTGACTGACTGACTGACTGACTGACTGACTGACTGACTGACTGACTGACTGACTGACTGACTGACTGACTGACTGACTGACTGACTGACTGACTGACTGACTGACTGACTGACTGACTGACTGACTGACTGACTGACTGACTGACTGACTGACTGACTGACTGACTGACTGAGTAGCTGACTAACTGACTAAATGACTGACTGACTGACTGACTAACTGACTGACTGACTGACTGACTGACTGACTGACTGACTGACTGACTGACTGACCGACCGACCGACCGACCGACCGACCGACCGACCGACCGACCGACCGACCGACCGACCGACCGACCGACCGACCGACCCGACCCGACCCGACCCGACCCGACCCGAACCGACCCGACCCGACCCGACCCGACCCGACCCGACCCGACCCGACCGACCGACCGACCGACCGACCGACCGACCGACCGACTGACCCACCCACAGACCGACCCACCCACAGACCGACCCACCCACCGACAGACTGACTGACTCAGTGACTGACCCACCCACCGACAGACTGACTGACTCAGTGACTGACTGACTGGCTCAGTGAATGACAGGCTGAGCAACTGACTGACCTACTGAGTGACTGGCTGACTGACAGAATTGATGACCTAAAGACAGACTGACTGACCCACTGAATGACAAATTGACCTACTGACTGACTGGCTGATCTACTGACTGACTGACTGATCTCTTGACCTGCTAACTGGTTGACCTACTGACTGACTGACTGGCTGACCTACTGACTGACTGAGTGACTAGCTGTCTGACAGACTGAGTGACTAGCTGTCTGACTGACTGACTGGGTGACTAGCTGTCTGACAGACTGAGTGACTAGCTGTCTTACAGTCTGAGTGATTAGCTGACTGACCAACTAACTGACTGACTTACAGATTGGCTGACCTAGTGACTGCTGAATGACCTAATGACGGACTGGCTGACCCACTGACTGACAGAATGACCTACTGACTGACTGGCTGACCTACTGGCAGACTGACTAACTGACTGACTGATCGATCGACCAAATGACTGACCTACTGAAAGACCTACTGACAGACTGACCTACTGACTGAGAGACAGACTGACTGACCTACTGACTGAATGACTGACTGACTCACAGACTGACTCACTGACTGTGACTGACTCACTGACTGACTCACTGACTGTGACTGACTCACTTACTGTGACTGACTCACTGACTGTGACTGACTGACTGATTTACTGACTGACTGACTGGCTGACATACTGACTGACTGAGTGAGTAGATGTCTGACAGACTGAGTGACTAGCTGTCTGACAGACTGAGTGACTGACTGACCGACCGACGGTAAGACCGACTGACTGACCAACCTACAGAGTGACTAGCTGTCTGACAGACTGAGTGACTAGCTGACTAACTAGCTGACTAGCTGACTGACTAGCTGACTGACTGACTGACTGACTGACCTTATGACTGCTGAATGACCTAATGACGGACTGGCTGACCCACAGACTGACAGAATGACCTACTGACTGACTGGCTGACCTACTGGCAGACTGACTGACTGACTGACTGACTGACTGACTGACTGACTGACTGACTGACTGACTGACTGACTGACTGACTGACTGACTGACTGACTGACTGACTGACTGACTGACTGACTGACTGACTGACTGACTGACTGACTGACTGACTGACTGACTGACTGAGTAGCTGACTAACTGACTAACTGACTGACTGACTGACTGACTAACTGACTGACTGACTGACTGACTGACTGACTGACTGACTGACTGACTGACTGACTGACCGACCGACCGACCGACCGACCGACCGACCGACCGACCGACCGACCGACCGACCGACCGACCGACCGACCGACCGACCGACCGACCGACCGACCGACCCGACCCGACCCGACCCGACCCGACCCGACCCGACCCGACCCGACCCGACCCGACCCGACCCGACCCGACCCGACCCGACCCGACCCGACCTACCGACCGACCGACCGACCGACCGACCGACCGACCGACCGACCGACCGACCGACCGACCGACTGACCCACCCACAGACCGACCCACCCACAGACCGACCCACCCACCGACAGACTGACTGACTCAGTGACTGACCCACCCACCGACAGACTGACTGACTCAGTGACTGACTGACTGGCTCAGTGAATGACAGGCTGAGCAACTGACTGACCTACTGAGTGACTGGCTGACTGACAGACTGACTGACCCACTGAATGACAAATTGACCTACTGACTGACTGGCTGATCTACTGACTGACTGACTGATCTCTTGACCTGCTAACTGGTTGACCTACTGACTGACTGACTGGCTGACCTACTGACTGACTGAGTGACTAGCTGTCTGACAGACTGAGTGACTAGCTGTCTGACTGACTGACTGGGTGACTAGCTGTCTGACAGACTGAGTGACTAGCTGTCTTACAGTCTGAGTGATTAGCTGACTGACCAACTAACTGACTGACTTACAGATTGGCTGACCTAGTGACTGCTGAATGACCTAATGACGGACTGGCTGACCCACTGACTGACAGAATGACCTACTGACTGACTGGCTGACCTACTGGCAGACTGACTAACTGACTGACTGATCGATCGACCAAATGACTGACCTACTGAAAGACCTACTGACAGACTGACCTACTGACTGAGAGACAGACTGACTGACCTACTGACTGAATGACTGACTGACTCACAGACTGACTCACTGACTGTGACTGACTCACTGACTGACTCACTGACTGTGACTGACTCACTTACTGTGACTGACTCACTGACTGTGACTGACTGACTGATTTACTGACTGACTGACTGGCTGACATACTGACTGACTGAGTGAGTAGATGTCTGACAGACTGAGTGACTAGCTGTCTGACAGACTGAGTGACTGACTGACCGACCGACGGTAAGACCGACTGACTGACCAACCTACTGAGTGACTAGCTGTCTGACAGACTGAGTGACTAGCTGACTAACTAGCTGACTAGCTGACTGAATAGCTGACTGACTGACTGACTGACTGACTGACCTTATGACTGCTGAATGACCTAATGACGGACTGGCTGACCCACAGACTGACAGAATGACCTACTGACTGACTGGCTGACCTACTGGCAGACTGACTGACTGACTGACTGACTGACTGACTGACTGACTGACTGACTGACTGACTGACTGACTGACTGACTGACTGACTGACTGACTGACTGACTGACTGACTGACTGACTGACTGACTGACTGATCGATCGACCAAATGACTGACCTACTGAAAGACCTACTGACAGACTGACCTACTGACTGAGAGACAGACTGACTGACCTACTGACTGAATGACTGACTGACTCACAGACTGACTCACTGACTGTGACTGACTCACTGACTGACTCACTGACTGTGACTGACTCACTTACTGTGACTGACTCACTGACTGTGACTGACTGACTGATTTACTGACTGACTGACTGGCTGACATACGGACTGACTGAGTGAGTAGATGTCTGACAGACTGAGTGACTAGCTGTCTGACAGACTGAGTGACTGACTGACCGACCGACGGTAAGACCGACTGACTGACCAACCTACTGAGTGACTAGCTGTCTGACAGACTGAGTGACTAGCTGACTAACTAGCTGACTAGCTGACTGACTAGCTGACTGACTGACTGACTGACTGACTGACTGACCTTATGACTGCTGAATGACCTAATGACGGACTGGCTGACCCACAGACTGACAGAATGACCTACTGACTGACTGGCTGACCTACTGGCAGACTGACTGACTGACTGACTGACTGACTGACTGACTGACTGACTGACTGACTGACTGACTGACTGACTGACTGACTGACTGACTGACTGACTGACTGACTGACTGACTGACTGACTGACTGACTGACTGACTGAGTAGCTGACTAACTGACTAACTGACTGACTGACTGACTGACTAACTGACTGACTGACTGACTGACTGACTGACTGACTGACTGACTGACTGACTGACTGACTGACTGACCGACCGACCGACCGACCGACCGACCGACCGACCGACCGACCGACCGTCCGACCCGACCCGACCCGACCCGACCCGACCCGACCCGACCCGACCCGACCCGACCCGACCCGACCCGACCGACCGACCGACCGACCGACCGACCGACCGACCGACCGACCGACCGACCGACCGACTGACCCACCCACAGACCGACCCACCCACAGACCGACCCACCCACCGACAGACTGACTGACTCAGTGACTGACCCACCCACCGACAGACTGACTGACTCAGTGACTGACTGACTGGCTCAGTGAATGACAGGCTGAGCAACTGCCTGACCTATTGAGTGACTGGCTGACTGACAGACTTGATGACCTAAAGACAGACTGACTGACCCACTGAATGACAAATTGACCTACTGACTGACTGGCTGATCTACTGACTGACTGACTGATCTCTTGACCTGCTAACTGGTTGACCTACTGACTGACTGACTGGCTGACCTACTGACTGACTGAGTGACTAGCTGTCTGACAGACTGAGTGACTAGCTGTCTGACTGACTGACTGGGTGACTAGCTGTCTGACAGACTGAGTGACTAGCTGTCTTACAGTCTGAGTGATTAGCTGACTGACCAACTAACTGACTGACTTACAGATTGGCTGACCTAGTGACTGCTGAATGACCTAATGACGGACTGGCTGACCCACTGACTGACAGAATGACCTACTGACTGACTGGCTAACCTACTGGCAGACTGACTAACTGACTGACTGATCGATCGACCAAATGACTGACCTACTGAAAGACCTACTGACAGACTGACCTACTGACTGAGAGACAGACTGACTGACCTACTGACTGAATGACTGACTGACTCACAGACTGACTCACTGACTGTGACTGACTCACTGACTGACTCACTGACTGTGACTGACTCACTTACTGTGACTGACTCACTGACTGTGACTGACTGACTGATTTACTGACTGACTGACTGGCTGACATACTGACTGACTGAGTGAGTAGATGTCTGACAGACTGAGTGACTAGCTGTCTGACAGACTGAGTGACTGACTGACCGACCGACGGTAAGACCGACTGACTGACCAACCTACTGAGTGACTAGCTGTCTGACAGACTGAGTGACTAGCTGACTATTTAGCTGACTAGCTGACTGACTAGCTGACTGACTGACTGACTGACTGACTGACCTTATGACTGCTGAATGACCTAATGACGGACTGGCTGACCCACAGACTGACAGAATGACCTACTGACTGACTGGCTGACCTACTGACTGACTGGCTGACCTACTGGCAGACTGACTGACTGACTGACTGACTGACTGACTGACTGACTGACTGACTGACTGACTGACTGACTGACTGACTGACTGACTGACTGACTGACTGACTGACTGACTGACTGACTGACTGACTGACTGAGTAGCTGACTAACTGACTAACTGACTGACTGACTGACTGACTAACTGACTGACTGACTGACTGACTGACTGACTGACTGACTGACTGACTGACCGACCGACCGACCGACCGACCGACCGACCGACCGACCGACCGACCGACCGACCGACCGACCGACCGACCCGACCCGACCCGACCCGACCCGACCCGACCCGACCCGACCCGACCCGACCCGACCCGACCCGACCCGACCCGACCCGACCCGACCCGACCCGACCCGACCGACCGACCGACCGACCGACCGACCGGCCAACCGACCGACTGACCCACCCACAGACCGACCCACCCACAGACCGACCCACCCACCGACAGACTGACTGACTCAGTGACTGACCCACCCACCGACAGACTGACTGACTCAGTGACTGACTGACTGGCTCAGTGAATGACAGGCTGAGCAACTGACTGACCTACTGAGTGACTGGCTGACTGACAGACTTGATGACCTAAAGACAGACTGACTGACCCACTGAATGACAAATTGACCTACTGACTGACTGGCTGATCTACTGACTGACTGACTGATCTCTTGACCTGCTAACTGGTTGACCTACTGACTGACTGACTGGCTGACCTACTGACTGACTGAGTGACTAGCTGTCTGACAGACTGAGTGACTAGCTGTCTGACTGACTGACTGGGTGACTAGCTGTCTGACAGACTGAGTGACTAGCTGTCTTACAGTCTGAGTGATTAGCTGACTGACCAACTAACTGACTGACTTACAGATTGGCTGACCTAGTGACTGCTGAATGACCTAATGACGGACTGGCTGACCCACTGACTGACAGAATGACCTACTGACTGACTGGCTGACCTACTGGCAGACTGACTAACTGACTGACTGATCGATCGACCAAATGACTGACCTACTGAAAGACCTACTGACAGACTGACCTACTGACTGAGAGACAGACTGACTGACCTACTGACTGAATGACTGACTGACTCACAGACTGACTCACTGACTGTGACTGACTCACTGACTGACTCACTGACTGTGACTGACTCACTTACTGTGACTGACTCACTGACTGTGACTGACTGACTGATTTACTGACTGACTGACTGACTGGCTGACATACTGACTGACTGAGTGAGTAGATGTCTGACAGACTGAGTGACTAGCTGTCTGACAGACTGTGTGACTGACTGACCGACCGACGGTAAGACCGACTGACTGACCAACCTACTGAGTGACTAGCTGTCTGACAGACTGAGTGACTAGCTGACTAACTAGCTGACTAGCTGACTGACTAGCTGACTGACTGACTGACTGACTGACAGACTGACCTTATGACTGCTGAATGACCTAATGACGGACTGGCTGACCCACAGACTGACAGAATGACCTACTGACTGACTGGCTGACCTACTGGCAGACTGACTGACTGACTGACTGACTGACTGACTGACTGACTGACTGACTGACTGACTGACTGACTGACTGACTGACTGACTGACTGACTGACTGACTGACTGACTGACTGACTGACTGACTGACTGACTGACTGACTGAGTAGCTGACTAACTGACTAACTGACTGACTGACTGACTGACTAACTGACTGACTGACTGACTGACTGACTGACTGACTGACTGACCGACCGACCGACCGACCGACCGACCGACCGACCGACCAACCGACCGACCGACCGACCGACCGCGACCGACCGACCGACCGACCCGACCCGACCCGACCCGACCCGACCCGACCCGACCCGACCCGACCCGACCCGACCCGACCCGACCCGACCGACCGACCGACCGACCGACCGACCGACCAACTGACCCACCCACAGACCGACCCACCCACAGACCGACCAACCCACCGACAGACTGACTGACTCAGTGACTGACCCACCCACCGACAGACTGACTGACTCAGTGACTGACTGACTGGCTCAGTGAATGACAGGCTGAGCAACTGACTGACCTACTGAGTGACTGGCTGACTGACAGACTTGATGACCTAAAGACAGACTGACTGACCCACTGAATGAGAAATTGACCTACTGACTGACTGGCTGATCTACTGACTGACTGACTGATCTCTTGACCTGCTAACTGGTTGACCTACTGACTGACTGACTGGCTGACCTACTGACTGACTGAGTGACTAGCTGTCTGACAGACTGAGTGACTAGCTGTCTGACTGACTGACTGGGTGACTAGCTGTCTGACAGACTGAGTGACTAGCTGTCTTACAGTCTGAGTGATTAGCTGACTGACCAACTAACTGACTGACTTACAGATTGGCTGACCTAGTGACTGCTGAATGACCTAATGACGGACTGGCTGACCCACTGACTGACAGAATGACCTACTGACTGACTGGCTGACCTACTGGCAGACTGACTAACTGACTGACTGATCGATCGACCAAATGACTGACCTACTGAAAGACCTACTGACAGACTGACCTACTGACTGAGAGACAGACTGACTGACCTACTGACTGAATGACTGACTGACTCACAGACTGACTCACTGACTGTGACTGACTCACTGACTGACTCACTGACTGTGACTGACTCACTTACTGTGACTGACTCACTGACT
Organism: Fragum sueziense; assembly: GCA_963680895.1. Taxonomy (NCBI): domain Eukaryota; kingdom Metazoa; phylum Mollusca; class Bivalvia; order Cardiida; family Cardiidae; genus Fragum; species Fragum sueziense. The sequence continues at coordinate 29,588 of CAVMGG010000665.1, forward strand.
GTGACTGACTGACTGATTTACTGACTGACTGACTGGCTGACATACTGACTGACTGAGTGAGTAGATGTCTGACAGACTGAGTGACTAGCTGTCTGACAGACTGAGTGACTGACTGACCGACCGACGGTAAGACCGACTGACTGACCAACCTACTGAGTGACTAGCTGTCTGACAGACTGAGTGACTAGCTGACTAACTAGCTGACTAGCTGACTGACTAGCTGACTGACTGACTGACTGACTGACTGACCTTATGACTGCTGAATGACCTAATGACGGACTGGCTGACCCACAGACTGACAGAATGACCTACTGACTGACTGGCTGACCTACTGGCAGACTGACTGACTGACTGACTGACTGACTGACTGACTGACTGACTGACTGACTGACTGACTGACTGACTGACTGACTGACTGACTGACTGACTGACTGACTGACTGACTGACTGACTGACTGACTGACTGACTGACTGACTGACTGACTGACTGACTGACTGACTGACTGACTGACTGAGTAGCTGACTAACTGACTGACTGACTGACTGACTGACTAACTGACTGACTGACTGACTGACTGACTGACTGACTGACTGACTGACTGACTGACTGACTGACTGACCGACCGACCGACCGACCGACCGACCGACCGACCGACCGACCGACCGACCGACCGACCGACCGACCGACCGACCGACCGACCGACCGACCGACCGACCGACCGACCGACCGACCCGACCCGACCCGACCCGACCCGACCCAACCCGACCCGACCCGACCCGACCCGACCCGACCCGACCCGACCAACCGACCGACCGACCGACCGACCGACCGACCGACCGACCGACTGACCCACCCACAGACCGACCCACCCACAGACCGACCCACCCACCGACAGACTGACTGACTCAGTGACTGACCAACCCACCGACAGACTGACTGACTCAGTGACTGACTGACTGGCTCAGTGAATGACAGGCTGAGCAACTGACTGACCTACTGAGTGACTGGCTGACTGACAGACTTGATGACCTAAAGACAGACTGACTGACCCACTGAATGACAAATTGACCTACTGACTGACTGGCTGATCTACTGACTGACTGACTGATCTCTTGACCTGCTAACTGGTTGACCTACTGACTGACTGACTGGCTGACCTACTGACTGATTGAGTGACTAGCTGTCTGACAGACTGAGTGACTAGCTGTCTGACTGACTGACTGGGTGACTAGCTGTCTGACAGACTGAGTGACTAGCTGTCTTACAGTCTGAGTGATTAGCTGACTGACCAACTAACTGACTGACTTACAGATTGGCTGACCTAGTGACTGCTGAATGACCTAATGACGGACTGGCTGACCCACTGACTGACAGAATGACCTACTGACTGACTGGCTGACCTACTGGCAGACTGACTAACTGACTGACTGATCGATCGACCAAATGACTGACCTACTGAAAGACCTAGTGACAGACTGACCTACTGACTGAGAGACAGACTGACTGACCTACTGACTGAATGACTGACTGACTCACAGACTGACTCACTGACTGTGACTGACTCACTGACTGACTCACTGACTGTGACTGACTCACTTACTGTGACTGACTCACTGACTGTGACTGACTGACTGATTTACTGACTGACTGACTGGCTGACATACTGACTGACTGAGTGAGTAGATGTCTGACAGACTGAGTGACTAGCTGTCTGACAGACTGAGTGACTGACTGACCGACCGACGGTAAGACCGACTGACTGACCAACCTACTGAGTGACTAGCTGTCTGACAGACTGAGTGACTAGCTGACTAACTAGCTGACTAGCTGACTGACTAGCTGACTGACTGACTGACTGACCTTATGACTGCTGAATGACCTACTGACGGACTGGCTGACCCACAGACTAACAGAATGACCTACTGACTGACTGGCTGACCTACTGACTGACTGGCTGACCTACTGGCAGACTGACTGACTGACTGACTGACTGACTGACTGACTGACTGACTGACTGACTGACTGACTGACTGACTGACTGACTGACTGACTGACTGACTGAGTAGCTGACTAACTGACTAACTGACTGACTGACTGACTGACTAACTGACTGACTGACTGACTGACTGACTGACTGACTGACTGACTGACTGACTGACCGACCGACCGACCGACCGACCGACCGACCGACCGACCGACCGACCGACCCGACCCGACCCGACCCGACCCGACCCGACCCGACCCGACCCGACCCGACCCGACCCGACCCGACCCGACCCGACCCGACCCGACCGACCGACCGACCGACCGACCGACCGACCGACCGACCGACCGACCGACTGACCCACCCACAGACCGACCCACCCACAGACCGACCCACCCACCGACAGACTGACTGACTCAGTGACTGACCCACCCACCGACAGACTGACTGACTCAGTGACTGACTGACTGGCTCAGTGAACTGACTGACCTACTGAGTGACTGGCTGACTGACAGACTTGATGACCTAAAGACAGACTGACTGACCCACTGAATGACAAATTGACCTACTGACTGACTGGCTGATCTACTGACTGACTGACTGATCTCTTGACCTGCTAACTGGTTGACCTACTGACTGACTGACTGGCTGACCTACTGACTGACTGAGTGACTAGCTGTCTGACAGACTGAGTGACTAGCTGTCTGACTGACTGACTGGGTGACTAGCTGTCTGACAGACTGAGTGACTAGCTGTCTTACAGTCTGAGTGATTAGCTGACTGACCAACTAACTGACTGACTTACAGATTGGCTGACCTAGTGACTGCTGAATGACCTAATGACGGACTGGCTGACCCACTGACTGACAGAATGACCTACTGACTGACTGGCTGACCTACTGGCAGACTGACTAACTGACTGACTGATCGATCGACCAAATGACTGACCTACTGAAAGACCTACTGACAGTCTGACCTACTGACTGAGAGACAGACTGACTGACCTACTGACTGAATGACTGACTGACTCACAGACTGACTCACTGACTGTGACTGACTCACTGACTGACTCACTGACTGTGACTGACTCACTTACTGTGACTGACTCACTGACTGTGACTGACTGACTGATTTACTGACTGACTGACTGGCTGACATACTGACTGACTGAGTGAGTAGATGTCTGACAGACTGAGTGACTAGCTGTCTGACAGACTGAGTGACTGACTGACCAACCGACGGTAAGACCGACTGACTGACCAACCTACTGAGTGACTAGCTGTCTGACAGACTGAGTGACTAGCTGACTAACTAGCTGACTAGCTGACTGACTAGCTGACTGACTGACTGACTGACTGACTGACCTTATGACTGCTGAATGACCTAATGACGGACTGGCTGACCCACAGACTGACAGAATGACCTACTGACTGACTGGCTGACCTACTGACTGACTGACTGACTGACTGACTGACTGACTGACTGACTGACTGACTGACTGACTGACTGACTGACTGACTGACTGACTGACTGACTGACTGACTGACTGACTGACTGATTAGCTGACTAACTGACTAACTGACTGACTGACTGACTGACTAACTGACTGACTGACTGACTGACTGACTGACTGACTGACTGACTGACTGACTGACTGACCGACCGACCGACCGACCGACCGACCGACCGACCGACCGACCGACCGACCGACCGACCGACCGACCGACCGACCGACCGACCGACCGACCCGACCCGACCCGACCCGACCCGACCCGACCCGACCCGACCCGACCCGACCCGACCCGACCCGACCCGACCCGACCCGACCGACCGACCGACCGACCGACCGACCGACCGACCGACCGACCGACTGACCCACCCACAGACCGACCCACCCACAGACCGACCCACCCACCGACAGACTGACTGACTCAGTGACTGACCCACCCACCGACAGACTGACTGACTCAGTGACTGACTGACTGGCTCAGTGAATGACAGGCTGAGCAACTGACTGACCTACTGAGTGACTGGCTGACTGACAGACTTGATGACCTAAAGACAGACTGACTGACCCACTGAATGACAAATTGACCTACTGACTGACTGGCTGATCTACTGACTGACTGACTGATTTCTTGACCTGCTAACTGGTTGACCTACTGACTGACTGACTGGCTGATCTACTGACTGACTGAGTGACTAGCTGTCTGACAGACTGAGTGACTAGCTGTCTGACTGACTGACTGGGTGACTAGCTGTCTGACAGACTGAGTGACTAGCTGTCTTACAGTCTGAGTGATTAGCTGACTGACCAACTAACTGACTGACTTACAGATTGGCTGACCTAGTGACTGCTGAATGACCTAATGACGGACTGGCTGACCCACTGACTGACAGAATGACCTACTGACTGACTGGCTGACCTACTGGCAGACTGACTAACTGACTGACTGATCGATCGACCAAATGACTGACCTACTGAAAGACCTACTGACAGACTGACCTACTGACTGAGAGACAGACTGACTGACCTACTGACTGAATGACTGACTGACTCACAGACTGACTCACTGACTGTGACTGACTCACTGACTGACTCACTGACTGTGACTGACTCACTTACTGTGACTGACTCACTGACTGTGACTGACTGACTGATTTACTGACTGACTGACTGGCTGACATACTGACTGACTGAGTGAGTAGATGTCTGACAGACTGAGTGACTAGCTGTCTGACAGACTGAGTGACTGACTGACCGACCGAAGGTAAGACCGACTGACTGACCAACCTACTGAGTGACTAGCTGTCTGACAGACTGAGTGACTAGCTGACTAACTAGCTGACTAGCTGACTGACTAGCTGACTGACTGACTGACTGACTGACTGACCTTATGACTGCTGAATGACCTAATGACGGACTGGCTGACCCACAGACTGACAGAATGACCTACTGACTGACTGGCTGACCTACTGGCAGACTGACTGACTGACTGACTGACTGACTGACTGACTGACTGACTGACTGACTGACTGACTGACTGACTGACTGACTGACTGACTGACTGACTGACTGACTGACTGACTGACTGACTGACTGACTGACTGACTGACTGACTGACTGACTGACTGACTGACTGAGTAGCTGACTAACTGACTAACTGACTGACTGACTGACTGACTAACTGACTGACTGACTGACTGACTGACTGACTGACTGACTGACTGACTGACTGACTGACCGACCGACCGACCGACCGACCGACCGAACGACCGACCGACCGACCGACCGACCGACCGACCGACCGACCGACCGACCGACCGACCGACCCGACCCGACCCGACCCGACCCGACCCGACCCGACCCGACCCGACCCGACCCGACCCGACCCGACCCGACCCGACCCGACCGACCGACCGACCGACCGACCGACCGACCGACCGACTGACCCACCCACAGACCGACCCACCCACAGACCGACCCACCCACCGACAGACTGACTGACTCAGTGACTGACCCACCCACCGACAGACTGACTGACTCAGTGACTGACTGACTGGCTCAGTGAATGACAGGCTGAGCAACTGACTGACCTACTGAGTGACTGGCTGACTGACAGACTTGATGACCTAAAGGCAGACTGACTGACCCACTGAATGACAAATTGACCTACTGACTGACTGGCTGATCTACTGACTGACTGACTGATCTCTTGACCTGCTAACTGGTTGACCTACTGACTGACTGACTGGCTGACCTACTGACTGACTGAGTGACTAGCTGTCTGACAGACTGAGTGACTAGCTGTCTGACTGACTGACTGGGTGACTAGCTGTCTGACAGACTGAGTGACTAGCTGTCTTACAGTCTGAGTGATTAGCTGACTGACCAACTAACTGACTGACTTACAGATTGGCTGACCTAGTGACTGCTGAATGACCTAATGACGGACTGGCTGACCCACTGACTGACAGAATGACCTACTGACTGACTGGCTGACCTACTGGCAGACTGACTAACTGACTGACTGATCGATCGACCAAATGACTGACCTACTGAAAGACCTACTGACAGACTGACCTACTGACTGAGAGACAGACTGACTGACCTACTGACTGAATGACTGACTGACTCACAGACTGACTCACTGACTGTGACTGACTCACTGACTGACTCACTGACTGTGACTGACTCACTTACTGTGACTGACTCACTGACTGTGACTGACTGACTGATTTACTGACTGACTGACTGGCTGACATACTGACTGACTGAGTGAGTAGATGTCTGACAGACTGAGTGACTAGCTGTCTGACAGACTGAGTGACTGACTGACCGACCGACGGTAAGACCGACTGACTGACCAACCTACTGAGTGACTAGCTGTCTGACAGACTGAGTGACTAGCTGACTAACTAGCTGACTAGCTGACTGACTAGCTGACTGACTGACTGACTGACTGACTGACCTTATGACTGCTGAATGACCTAATGACGGACTGGCTGAGCCCACAGACTGACAGAATGACCTACTGACTGACTGGCTGACCTACTGGCAGACTGACTGACTGACTGACTGACTGACTGACTGACTGACTGACTGACTGACTGACTGACTGACTGACTGACTGACTGACTGACTGACTGACTGACTGACTGACTGACTGACTGACTGACTGACTGACTGACTGACTGACTGAGTAGCTGACTAACTGACTAACTGACTGACTGACTGACTGACTAACTGACTGACTGACTGACTGACTGACTGACTGACTGACTGACTGACTGACTGACTGACTGACCGACCGACCGACCGACCGACCGACCGACCGACCGACCGACCGACCGACCAACCGACCGACCGACCGACCGACCGACCGACCGACCGACCCGACCCGACCCGACCCGACCCGACCTGACCCGACCCGACCCGACCCGACCCGACCCGACCCGACCCGACCCGACCCGACCCGACCGACCGACCGACCGACCGACCGACCGACCGACCGACCGACCGACCGACCGACTGACCCACCCACAGACCGACCCACCCACAGACCGACCCACCCACCGACAGACTGACTGACTCAGTGACTGACCCACCCACCGACAGACTGACTGACTCAGTGACTGACTGACTGGCTCAGTGAATGACAGGCTGAGCAACTGACTGACCTACTGAGTGACTGGCTGACTGACAGACTTGATGACCTAAAGACAGACTGACTGACCCACTGAATGACAAATTGACCTACTGACTGACTGGCTGATCTACTGACTGACTGACTGATCTCTTGACCTGCTAACTGGTTGACCTACTGACTGACTGACTGGCTGACCTACTGACTGACTGAGTGACTAGCTGTCTGACAGACTGAGTGACTAGCTGTCTGACTGACTGACTGGGTGACTAGCTGTCTGACAGACTGAGTGACTAGCTGTCTTACAGTCTGAGTGATTAGCTGACTGACCAACTAACTGACTGACTTACAGATTGGCTGACCTAGTGACTGCTGAATGACCTAATGACGGACTGGCTGACCCACTGACTGACAGAATGACCTACTGACTGACTGGCTGACCTACTGGCAGACTGACTAACTGACTGACTGATCGATCGACCAAATGACTGACCTACTGAAAGACCTACTGACAGACTGACCTACTGACTGAGAGACAGACTGACTGACCTACTGACTGAATGACTGACTGACTCACAGACTGACTCACTGACTGTGACTGACTCACTGACTGACTCACTGACTGTGACTGACTCACTTACTGTGACTGACTCACTGACTGTGACTGACTGACTGATTTACTGACTGACTGACTGGCTGACATACTGACTGACTGAGTGAGTAGATGTCTGACAGACTGAGTGACTAGCTGTCTGACAGACTGAGTGACTGACTGACCGACCGACGGTAAGACCGACTGACTGACCAACCTACTGAGTGACTAGCTGTCTGACAGACTGAGTGACTAGCTGACTAACTAGCTGACTAGCTGACTGACTAGCTGACTGACTGACTGACTGACTGACTGACCTTATGACTGCTGAATGACCTAATGACGGACTGGCTGACCCACAGACTGACAGAATGACCTACTGACTGACTGGCTGACCTACTGGCAGACTGACTGACTGACTGACTGACTGACTGACTGACTGACTGACTGACTGACTGACTGACTGACTGACTGACTGACTGACTGACTGACTGACTGACTGACTGACTGACTGACTGACTGACTGACTGACTGACTGACTGACTGACTGACTGACTGACTGACTGACTGACTGACTGACTGACTGACTGACTGAGTAGCTGACTAACTGACTAACTGACTGACTGACTGACTGACTAACTGACTGACTGACTGACTGACTGACTGACTGACTGACTGACTGACTGACTGACCGACCGACCGACCGACCGACCGACCGACCGACCGACCGACCAACCGACCGACCGACCGACCGACCGACCCGACCAGACCCGACCCGACCCGACCCGACCCGACCCGACCCGACCCGACCCGACCCGACCCGACCCGACCGACCGACCGACCGACCGACTGACCGACCGACCGACCGACCGACCGACCGACCGACTGACCCACCCACAGACCGACCCACCCACAGACCGACCCACCCACCGACAGACTGACTGACTCAGTGACTGACCCACCCACCGACAGACTGACTGACTCAGTGACTGACTGACTGGCTCAGTGAATGACAGGCTGAGCAACTGACTGACCTACTGAGTGACTGGCTGACTGAAAAACTTGATGACCTAAAGACAGACTGACTGACCCACTGAATGACAAATTGACCTACTGACTGACTGGCTGATCTACTGACTGACTGACTGATCTCTTGACCTGCTAACTGGTTGACCTACTGACTGACTGACTGGCTGACCTACTGGCAGACTGACTGACTGACTGACTGACTGACTGACTGACTGACTGACTGACTGACTGACTGACTGACTGAATGACTGACTGACTGACTGACTGACTGACTGACTGACTGACTGACTGACTGACTGACTGACTGACTGACTGACTGACTGACTGAGTAGCTGACTAACTGACTAACTGACTGACTGACTGACTGACTAACTGACTGACTGACTGACTGACTGACTGACTGACTGACTGACTGACTGACTGACCGACCGACCGACCGACCGACCGACCGACCGACCGACCGACCGACCGACCGACCGACCGACCGACCGACCGACCGACCGACCGACCCGACCCGACCCGACCCGACCCGACCCGACCCGACCCGACCCGACCCGACCCGACCCGACCCGACCCACCGACCCACCGACCGACCGACCGACCGACCGACCGACCGACCGACCGACTGACCCACCCACAGACCGACCCACCCACAGACCGACCCACCCACCGACAGACTGACTGACTCAGTGACTGACCCACCCACCGACAGACTGACTGACTCAGTGACTGACTGACTGGGTCAGTGAATGACAGGCTGAGCAACTGACTGACCTACTGAGTGACTGGCTGACTGACAGACTTGATGACCTAAAGACAGACTGACTGACCCACTGAATGACAAATTGACCTACTGACTGACTGGCTGATCTACTGACTGACTGACTGATCTCTTGACCTGCTCACTGGTTGACCTACTGACTGACTGACTGGCTGACCTACTGACTGACTGAGTGACTAGCTGTCTGACAGACTGAGTGACTAGCTGTCTGACTGACTGACTGGGTGACTAGCTGTCTGACAGACTGAGTGACTAGCTGTCTTACAGTCTGAGTGATTAGCTGACTGACCAACTAACTGACTGACTTACAGATTGGCTGACCTAGTGACTGCTGAATGACCTAATGACGGACTGGCTGACCCACTGACTGACAGAATGACCTACTGACTGACTGGCTGACCTACTGGCAGACTGACTAACTGACTGACTGATCGATCGACCAAATGACTGACCTACTGAAAGACCTACTGACAGACTGACCTACTGACTGAGAGACAGACTGACTGACCTACTGACTGAATGACTGACTGACTCACAGACTGACTCACTGACTGTGACTGACTCACTGACTGACTCACTGACTGTGACTTACTGTGACTGACTCACTGACTGTGACTGACTGACTGATTTACTGACTGACTGACTGGCTGACATACTGACTGACTGAGTGAGTAGATGTCTGACAGACTGAGTGACTAGCTGTCTGACAGACTGAGTGACTGACTGACCGACCGACGGTAAGACCGACTGACTGACCAACCTACTGAGTGACTAGCTGTCTGACAGACTGAGTGACTAGCTGACTAACTAGCTGACTAGCTGACTGACTAGCTGACTGACTGACTGTCTGACTGACTGACCTTATGACTGCTGAATGACCTAATGACGGACTGGCTGACCCACAGACTGACAGAATGACCTACTGACTGACTGGCTGACCTACTGACTGACTGACTGACTGACTGACTGACTGACTGACTGACTGACTGACTGACTGACTGACTGACTGACTGACTGACTGACTGACTGACTGACTGACTGACTGACTGACTGACTGACTGACTGACTGAGTAGCTGACTAACTGACTAACTGACTGACTGACTGACTGACTAACTGACTGACTGACTGACTGACTGACTGACTGACTGACTGACTGACTGACTGACCGACCGACCGACCGACCGACCGACCGACCGACCGACCGACCGACCGACCGACCGACCGACCGACCGACCGACCGACCCGACCCGACCCGACCCGACCCGACCCGACCCGACCCGACCCGACCCGACCCGACCCGACCCGACCCGACCCGACCCGACCCGACCGACCGACCGACCGACCGACCGACCGACCGACCGACCGACCGACCGACTGACCCACCCACAGACCGACCCACCCACAGACCGACCCACCCACCGACAGACTGACTGACTCAGTGACTGACCCACCCACCGACAGACTGACTGACTCAGTGACTGACTGACTGGCTCAGTGAATGACAGGCTGAGCAACTGACTGACCTACTGAGTGACTGGCTGACTGACAGACTTGATGACCTAAAGACAGACTGACTGACCCACTGAATGACAAATTGACCTACTGACTGACTGGCTGATCTACTGACTGACTGACTGATCTCTTGACCTGCTAACTGGTTGACCTACTGACTGACTGACTGGCTGATCTACTGACTGACTGAGTGACTAGCTGTCTGACAGACTGAGTGACTAGCTGTCTGACTGACTGACTGGGTGACTAGCTGTCTGACAGACTGAGTGACTAGCTGTCTTACAGTCTGAGTGATTAGCTGACTGACCAACTAACTGACTGACTTACAGATTGGCTGACCTAGTGACTGCTGAATGACCTAATGACGGACTGGCTGACCCACTGACTGACAGAATGACCTACTGACTGACTGGCTGACCTACTGGCAGACTGACTAACTGACTGACTGATCGATCGACCAAATGACTGACCTACTGAAAGACCTACTGACAGACTGACCTACTGACTGAGAGACAGACTGACTGACCTACTGACTGAATGACTGACTGACTCACAGACTGACTCACTGACTGTGACTGACTCACTGACTGACTCACTGACTGTGACTGACTCACTTACTGTGACTGACTCACTGACTGTGACTGACTGACTGATTTACTGACTGACTGACTGGCTGACATACTGACTGACTGAGTGAGTAGATGTCTGACAGACTGAGTGACTAGCTGTCTGACAGACTGAGTGACTGACTGACCGACCGACGGTAAGACCGACTGACTGACCAACCTACTGAGTGACTAGCTGTCTGACAGACTGAGTGACTAGCTGACTAACTAGCTGACTAGCTGACTGACTAGCTGACTGACTGACTGACTGACTGACCTTATGACTGCTGAATGACCTAATGACGGACTGGCTGACCCACAGACTGACAGAATGACCTACTGACTGACTGGCTGACCTACTGGCAGACTGACTGACTGACTGACTGACTGACTGACTGACTGACTGACTGACTGACTGACTGACTGACTGACTGACTGACTGACTGACTGACTGACTGACTGACTGACTGACTGACTGACTGACTGACTGACTGACTGACTGACTGACTGACTGACTGACTGACTGACTGACTGAGTAGCTGACTAACTGACTAACTGACTGACTGACTGACTGACTAACTGACTGACTGACTGACTGACTGACTGACTGACTGACTGACTGACTGACTGACCGACCGACCGACCGACCGACCGACCGACCGACCGACCGACCGACCGACCGACCGACCGACCGACCGACCGACCGACCGACCGACCGACCGACCGACCGACCCGACCCGACCCGACCCGACCCGACCCGACCCGACCCGACCCGACCCGACCCGACCCGACCCGACCCGACCCGACCCGACCCGACCCGACCCGACCCGACCGACCGACCGACCAACCGACCGTCCGACCGACTGACCCACCCACAGACCGACCCACCCACAGACCGACCCACCCACCGACAGACTGACTGACTCAGTGACTGACCCACCCACCGACAGACTGACTGACTCAGTGACTGACTGACTGGCTCAGTGAATGACAGGCTGAGCAACTGACTGACCTACTGAGTGACTGGCTGACCGACAGACTTGATGACCTAAAGACAGACTGACTGACCCACTGAATGACAAATTGACCTACTGACTGACTGGCTGATCTACTGACTGACTGACTGATCTCTTGACCTGCTAACTGGTTGACCTACTGACTGACTGACTGGCTGACCTACTGACTGACTGAGTGACTAGCTGTCTGACAGACTGAGTGACTAGCTGTCTGACTGACTGACTGGGTGACTAGCTCTCTGACAGACTGAGTGACTAGCTGTCTTACAGTCTGAGTGATTAGCTGACTGACCAACTAACTGACTGACTTACAGATTGGCTGACCTAGTGACTGCTGAATGACCTAATGACGGACTGGCTGACCCACTGACTGACAGAATGACCTACTGACTGACTGGCTGACCTACTGGCAGACTGACTAACTGACTGACTGATCGATCGACCAAATGACTGACCTACTGAAAGACCTACTGACAGACTGACCTACTGACTGAGAGACAGACTGACTGACCTACTGACTGAATGACTGACTGACTCACAGACTGACTCACTGACTGTGACTGACTCACTGACTGACTCACTGACTGTGACTGACTCACTTACTGTGACTGACTCACTGACTGTGACTGACTGACTGATTTACTGACTGACTGACTGGCTGACATACTGACTGACTGAGTGAGTAGATGTCTGACAGACTGAGTGACTAGCTGTCTGACAGACTGAGTGACTGACTGACCGACCGACGGTAAGACCGACTGACTGACCAACCTACTGAGTGACTAGCTGTCTGACAGACTGAGTGACTAGCTGACTAACTAGCTGACTAGCTGACTGACTAGCTGATTGACTGACTGACTGACTGACTGACCTTATGACTGCTGAATGACCTAATGACGGACTGGCTGACCCACAGACTGACAGAATGACCTACTGACTGACTGGCTGACCTACTGACTGACTGACTGACTGACTGACTGACTGACTGACTGACTGACTGACTGACTGACTGACTGACTGACTGACTGACTGACTGACTGACTGACTGACTGACTGAGTAGCTGACTAACTGACTAACTGACTGACTGACTGACTGACTAACTGACTGACTGACTGACTGACTGACTGACTGACTGACTGACTGACTGACTGACCGACCGACCGACCGACCGACCGACCGACCGACCGACCGACCGACCGACCGACCGACCGACCGACCGACCCGACCCGACCCGACCCGACCCGACCCGACCCGACCCGACCCGACCCGACCCGACCCGACCCGACCCGACCCGACCGACCGACCGACCGACCGACCGACTGACCCACCCACAGACCGACCCACCCACAGACCGACCCACCCACCGACAGACTGACTGACTCAGTGACTGACCCACCCATCGACAGACTGACTGACTCAGTGACTGACTGACTGGCTCAGTGAATGACAGGCTGAGCAACTGACTGACCTACTGAGTGACTGGCTGACTGACAGACTTGATGACCTAAAGACAGACTGACTGACCCACTGAATGACAAATTGACCTACTGACTGACTGGCTGATCTACTGACTGACTGACTGATCTCTTGACCTGCTAACTGGTTGACCTACTGACTGACTGACTGGCTGATCTACTGACTGACTGAGTGACTAGCTGTCTGACAGACTGAGTGACTAGCTGTCTGACTGACTGACTGGGTGACTAGCTGTCTGACAGACTGAGTGACTAGCTGTCTTACAGTCTGAGTGATTAGCTGACTGACCAACTAACTGACTGACTTACAGATTGGCTGACCTAGTGACTGCTGAATGACCTAATGACGGACTGGCTGACCCACTGACTGACAGAATGACCTACTGACTGACTGGCTGACCTGCTGGCAGACTGACTAACTGACTGACTGATCGATCGACCAAATGACTGACCTACTGAAAGACCTACTGACAGACTGACCTACTGACTGAGAGACAGACTGACTGACCTACTGACTGAATGACTGACTGACTCACAGACTGACTCACTGACTGTGACTGACTCACTGACTGACTCACTGACTGTGACTGACTCACTTACTGTGACTGACTCACTGACTGTGACTGACTGACTGATTTACTGACTGACTGACTGGCTGACATACTGACTGACTGAGTGAGTAGATGTCTGACAGACTGAGTGACTAGCTGTCTGACAGACTGAGTGACTGACTGACCGACCGACGGTAAGACCGACTGACTGACCAACCTACTGAGTGACTAGCTGTCTGACAGACTGAGTGACTAGCTGACTAACTAGCTGACTAGCTGACTGACTAGCTGACTGACTGACTGACTGACTGACTGACCTTATGACTGCTGAATGACCTAATGACGGACTGGCTGACCCACAGACTGACAGAATGACCTACTGACTGACTGGCTGACCTACTGGCAGACTGACTGACTGACTGACTGACTGACTGACTGACTGACTGACTGACTGACTGACTGACTGACTGACTGACTGACTGACTGACTGACTGACTGACTGACTGACTGACTGACTGACTGACTGACTGACTGACTGACTGACTGACTGACTGACTGAGTAGCTGACTAACTGACTAACTGACTGACTGACTGACTGACTGACTAACTGACTGACTGACTGACTGACTGACTGACTGACTGACTGACTGACTGACTGACCGACCGACCGACCGACCGACCGACCGACCGACCGACCGACCGACCGACCGACCGACCGACCCGACCCGACCCGACCCGACCCGACCCGACCCGACCCGACCCGACCCGACCCGACCCGACCCGACCCGACCCGACCGACCGACCGACCGACCGACCGACCGACCGACCGACCGACCGACCGACCGACCGACCGACTGACCCACCCACAGACCGACCCACCCACAGACCGACCCACCCACCGACAGACTGACTGACTCAGTGACTGACCCACCCACCGACAGACTGACTGACTCAGTGACTGACTGACTGGCTCAGTGAATGACAGGCTGAGCAACTGACTGACCTACTGAGTGACTGGCTGACTGACAGACTTGATGACCTAAAGACAGACTGACTGACCCACTGAATGACAAATTGACCTACTGACTGACTGGCTGATCTACTGACTGACTGACTGATCTCTTGACCTGCTAACTGGTTGACCTACTGACTGACTGACTGGCTGACCTACTGACTGACTGAGTGACTAGCTGTCTGACAGACTGAGTGACTAGCTGTCTGACTGACTGACTGGGTGACTAGCTGTCTGACAGACTGAGTGACTAGCTGTCTTACAGTCTGAGTGATTAGCTGACTGACCAACTAACTGACTGACTTACAGATTGGCTGACCTAGTGACTGCTGAATGACCTAATGACGAACTGGCTGACCCACTGACTGACAGAATGACCTACTGACTGACTGGCTGACCTACTGGCAGACTGACTAACTGACTGACTGATCGATCGACCAAATGACTGACCTACTGAAAGACCTACTGACAGAGTGACCTACTGACTGAGAGACAGACTGACTGACCTACTGACTGAATGACTGACTGACTCACAGACTGACTCACTGACTGTGACTGACTCACTGACTGACTCACTGACTGTGACTGACTCACTTACTGTGACTGACTCACTGACTGTGACTGACTGACTGATTTACTGACTGACTGACTGGCTGACATACTGACTGACTGAGTGAGTAGATGTCTGACAGACTGAGTGACTAGCTGTCTGACAGACTGAGTGACTGACTGACCGACCGACGGTAAGACCGACTGACTGACCAACCTACTGAGTGACTAGCTGTCTGACAGACTGAGTGACTAGCTAACTAACTAGCTGACTAGCTGACTGACTAGCTGACTGACTGACTGACTGACTGACTGACCTTATGACTGCTGAATGACCTAATGACGGACTGGCTGACCCACAGACTGACAGAATGACCTACTGACTGACTGACTGACCTACTGGCAGACTGACTGACTGACTGACTGACTGACTGACTGACTGACTG